>JAJJWW010000019.1:0-30566 GCA_023531295.1 Papaver armeniacum
TTCTTAGTATCCAGAGTTTAAATTTTACAAAACTAGTCATAAAAACTCAAGGTAACCAAACTTGTGGTACAAAAACCCCACTCAAATGTTGGGATTCATTAAAACTCAATCTTAAACTAATTTGATACAAAAACCCCAAATTTTAAAAAATTGTTACAAAAAACCCAAATTTCAAAATTGGTTTCATCAAATTTTATGATGAATCCAAAAATTGGTTTCGTCAAATTCTATGAGGTTTCATCAAATTTTATTTATTTAAACCAAATTTTGGTTTCATCAAAATTTTTGTTTTTTGGGTTTTTGTGTTACTTTTGTTTTGGCGGGTTTTTTTTGTGGATGAATAGTGACACCTTTGGGGTTATAACTCGCGGACCGTTTAAATTATGACTAACTTAATAACCTCCCTCCTAAATTAGGAACTTAATTAATGCTCTAACTCATAAATACAAAAACATAATTTTTTCTACTAACCAAATTCCTTTTTCATAAATGTTTTAAATCCGAATTTTAGAAATTTGTATACTATAAATTTTACTTTCCGACTAACCCATGTCTTCTTTATACATTTGAGATTGATAAATTGATTGAGTAGTAATAATAACAATTGAAGTTGCAGAGAAAAGTTCGGCTAGGAATTTTGTGAAAAAACTTTGTCGAACTGAAATGAAGAACAATTCGGCTATTTCGCAAAAGAAAAAAGATTTTAACCGAACTTTTAATTTCCTAGCCGAACTTTCTGATTTTCTACATGAATTTTCAGATAAAAGTTCGGTTGCGTCGCAATTGTTTCCCTTCTAACCGAACTCTTTTCTGAAATCTATATATATATATTGTGTTCGCGTTATGTTGCAATTTTTTTCTCCTAACCGAACTTTACTCTGAAAGCAAAACCCCCATTAAAACTAAGTTCGACTATATGTACCTTCATAAACATTAGCCGAACTACATGGCTCGGACTTTTGAGATGATATTGTATATGCTAGTGAGAAGACTAGTGGGCCTTAAGTCTAACACACTCTCTGCATGGCGCTTTTTGGGAATTAAATAAATAAAAGTGGACTTGTGAATGATATAGATCTTACCTAGTGAATTGAACTCCGCAATTGCGCCGATGATATCTTTTTTAAGTAGGGGTGAGCAAAAAGTACGGAATCGCGGATTTCTCCCGTATATGTCCGCAAAATTGCGGGTGAAACCCAATCCGCAAGCTCTATGGACCGGACACGGGTGGGATGCTCAAATCTGCTCTTTTAGCGGTTTGGTTGCGGTTGGGATTTGAAATCCGCAAATTCACCTGCACCGTAGGGTAATAAGGTTTTATAATAGCATTAGTAATAGTTTCATTGTTGTGTTCAAAACCACAACTAATATAGCACGTGGAAGCTGATAGGGTGTAGAATACATCCTATTTATTATTTATTGGTTATGCTTTCTTTGCTATTTTTCTTTTAAATTATGTATTTTACGTGTGTTTTGAGTTTTATAGGTATTTTGGATTCATGCGAAAGAAATGAAGAAGAAACCATCCAAAGTTGTGTTAAAGGGCGTAATTGTCATTTCACAAGCTAGTAATATATGGAGCCCAGCCACAGTTAAGGGATAGCCTGTGTTGTAAGGAAGTGTTAAAAGCACCAGCTTAGGCGCTTGTGGCAACTATTAGCTAACTGGGGGATGTCATTGTGAGGCCCGTAATATTACCGGATCCAGACCTGACTTTACTTCCTAACCTTAAAGAAATCAATTCTCAATCATTTGTTCCTAAAGCGAGAAGAGAAAACAACACGGCAAGCTATTGTTGTTGGTCCGAGAGTTTGAAATTGTGAGGTGAACTACTTTGCACCATTAATGGCTGAAATAAAGAACAAAGATTGAGAGATGAATGTTGGTATCTCGGGTTAGGGTTCGATTCAACGAGAGAGGCGGGGGAAGGCCGTCGTTGCTTTGGTGGTAAGATATGATGTTTACGCTAAATCACGGATCGAGATTGAGCCCGAGAAGAGTGATGATTATTAGTGGAGTTTGAGTCATTGTTGGTGTTATGAAGAAACTCGGGAATAAGAAGAATTAATGAGATTACGTGATGAAGATCAATATGGGTTTGTGATTGAATGGGTAAACTCAATTCGAGTTTGTATCAATTTGAAGTATAAGAAGATGGGTTTAGGTGGAGTTGAGATGAAATTGAGAAATGGGTTTGTTTGTTCTACTGCTTGCTATGAAGATCTGATCCCTAGAGTTGATGTTGTGATTTCAAATACGAGATGATCTTTGCGAGAATTCAAGAAGCTGCAAAGAATGGGTTATACGGTTTACAATGAGTGTTGGTGTTGTTGGTCGATGGAAATAAAATTGATGTTATTGCTGCAGCTATATAAATGAATAAATAAAATCAAAGTGATGAACGGTGATCAAGATGCAATACTTAGATGTATGTTAGGATTCTTAAGAGGAGAAGACCGAAAATAGTCCCTGAAATTGGAAGTGAAACTACCAAAATCCGGAGGAAACTCTTTGAAATTCTCTGTCAGCGAGTCGACTCAGTGATTCGTTAGGTGACTAGGTGATTGATTACTAAGATCGATCACTGAGTTATACCGATTAAGAAGGCCCGACCTTCGCCTTGACCTTAGTGACTAACGGTTGACCAATTGACCGTTAAGCGTAATGGCACCGTGGCGACGAATATTCCGTCTACTATGCAACGAACTCGGTGATATTGGTGGCGGCGAGGCAACTTTCGGACGATTTCCGTGCGAGAACTTTTCGGGCGACCTAAAATTACATAATTTTGTGTGAACTTCTCGCATGGGTGTGAAGACTTGGGTTTGGAATTGGATGAAGAATTGAGATTTGATTTTGAAAGAGGAGATGGAAGATTTGAGAAAGACTTGGACTGGAAGTTGAGCTATAAAGGGAAAGGGATTCTATTCCTTGGAAGATTTGGAGAGCATTGAAGCTTATACATAGAGAAGTTCTCTACTACACTTCCTATACACCTTTTACACACACAACACTTGTGTTTTTGCTTGCTTTTCAAAATTCTTCTTTTAATTATTTGTGTGAACTTCAAAAATTCTCCTTTAATTATTTGTGTGAATTTCAAAAACATGAGTAGCTAATTTTCTTATTGATTAAGGATGAATTCCTAGTTCTTAACATATGATTTGAGTTTTGTTTTCAATTCTACCTTGAAGTTTTTCACATAATTATAGTTTGTTTTTACTAATAGGAATGTTTATACATTCATGGTTGATTGATAGATTGTTTAGGTGGCCAACTAAATTGATTTGTTAATTGATCTAAAGCTAGTGAAAGTTAGGGGATAAGTAATCGTTTCTTGACTCTTTACACAAGTAGCAAACACGAGACCTTGCGGAGGGATTCCGTGGAGCAATTGTGTGTGAAAACAACGTTAGAAAGTAGACCTTGAACTAAGAGTCTAACTACTAATATCAACCTAATAAGTTCATAAATCTTAATGCGTTTATTTAAATTACATCTTGAGTGATCTACTACTAGGTGGGTTTGGTAAATAGAATCCGGTAGTCGAGAACTTCCGTATCCGGTGATACAAGGGATTTAGGGGTTTAGCACTGATCTAGCAGCTTTACCTACGGTTGGTGATAATCTGTGACTAATAACAAGTAGAAAAGAACATAACTTGATTCATTGTTTTGCAACGAAGAAGGATTCCTTGATCTAACTTCTCTTATTGATTTCGACTTTATCTTTTAATTGCTTTGTTTATTTTCTTTTGCTTTACCCCCTTTTTGTGACAATTTTACAACTAAAAATCTCTTGCTCCTCGTGGGAACGAACTTGACTACACTATATTACTTGTTAATTAGGTGGAAAAATATTAATTAATTTGTTGTGGTTACGAAACGCATCAAATTTTAGCGCCGCTTCCGGGGAGCAGCGGACGATTTTAGTTGTTTTTATTTTTCTTTTTGCTCTATTCTTGCTTTGTTAGATTTTATATCGTATCTAACTTAGTTTTTGAGAATCTTGTTTCAGGTCTTTGGTGAATGCTTAAAGAGGGCAGACCGAGTCCAATACGTATTCGATCCGGCACTCAACTAAAGAATTTCATTCGAGCGGTTAACACTCTGCTTCCTCCTTATTCATCAAGTGAGTTCGCAGATTCGGACATAGAAGAAGAAGCAATGGCTGATCGTACACTCAAGGACATAGCTTCTCACAAGCTCGATACACAACAATGGTGTATCCAAACTAACTCAACCTTCGAGATCAAGCCGGGGTTGATTAGAGAGTTACTAAAGTTTCATGTCATGGTGAATGAAGATCCAAACAAACATCTTATGGACTTCTATACCACAGTCATGGCCATGCTTCCATCGGAGACTAATGAGGATGGAGCAATGTTGAGAGCTTTCCCGTTCTCTTTGGCGGGAAATGCTAAGGAATGGTTATATTATTTGCCTTCCGGAAGTATCACAACATGGAATGGGATAAAGAAACTTTTTCTCGAGAGATATTTTCCCGCATCAAAAGCTACTCAAATTCGCAAGGAGATTTGTGGGTTGAAGCAACATGTGGGAGAATCGTTGTATGAATGTTGGGAGCGATACAAGAGATTGGTGGCAAGTTGTCCACATCATCAATTCGGCTGACGTTATGATACTCCAATACTTCTACGAAGCTCTCCAACCAAGTGATAGATCTCTTCTTGACGGAGCGGGTGGTGGTGCACTAGTGAACAAGACGGTGACCCAAGCTACCGAGTTGATTGAAAGTATGGCTGCAAACTCGCAACAATTCTACACAAGAGATGAACCAATGGTTAGGCGAGTGCATGAAGTTAGTGATTCATCATCACATCTTGATCAAAGGATGGGTAACATGGAGATAATGATTCAAAGGATGGCCTTGATAATTATTCCGGATGATGAGACCGAACAAGTAAATGCTTTATATCCAAATCAAAGGCCAAGGTACGATCCATATTCCAATACTTATAATCCCGGTTGGAAGGATCATCCTAACTTTAGTTATGCAAACAAGCAAGCGGCGGCTCCTAATCCATATGCGCAACAAGGTGGTTTCCAACAATCACGCTTCCAACCTCAACAACAATTCCAACCACAACAAGTCAAGGAGCGTGATTCTTCGAGTGATGACAAGCTCAATGCGTTAATGCAAGGCATGCAAGGTCTTACTTCTATGTTACAACAAAGCCAACAAAATAATGAATCGGCCATCAAGGATTTACAAACTCAAATGGGACAATTGGCGACCGACGTGAACCTATTGAAATCTCAAGCATCCACAAAGCTTCCTTCACAACCATTTGTGAACCCAAGAGAGAATGTTAATGCGGTTACTTTAAGGAGTGGAAGACAAGTGGAGAATCCTCATCATGAAGAAGCTAGTGAAGAGTTAGTCAAAGACAAGGAGGAATCCGCACCAAAAGGAGAATTCAACACCAGCCGAGGCAATCCAAGGAACCGGTTCCTACTTTAACTACTCCACCTCCTTTTCCTAGTCGTTTTGCTAAATCCAAGAAAGAAGCTCAAGACAAGGCACTCATGGATATCTTCAAGAAGATTGAAATCAACATCCCATTCATTGAGTCTACCAAGACAATGCCAAGGTATGCTAAGTCCATGAAGGAATTATGCACAAAGAAGGATAGGTTGCTTGATAATGAAATTACTAAAGTTGGCGAGAGTGCGTCGGCTATGCTATTAAATAAGATGCCTACAAAGTGCACGGATCCCGGTGGTTTCACGGTGCCAATTACTATTGGTACTAAAAGGTTTGAACATGCTTTACTTGACTTGGGTGCTTCCATTAGTGTGATGTCGGCCGAAATATATGACTCCTTTAATCTTGGACCTTTGAAAGAGACAAGAGTTATTATCCAATTAGCAAACAAGTCTAACATATATCCAAAGGGACTTGTAGAAGACGTGCTAGTGCAAGTAAATGAGCTTATTTTTCCGGTTGATTTCTTCGTGGTGGATATGGACAACAATGAGAATCGGTCATCTATTTCTTTACTTCTTGGAGGCCATTTATGAAGACCGCGAAGACGAAAATTGATGTTGACAAGGGTACACTCGCTATGGAATTCGACAAGGAGATAATACACTTTAACATATTTGAAGCCACGCGCTACCCAAGTGATGCGCATTCCGTTTACTCCATTGATGTGGTTGGTTCATTAGCGCAACAAATGGTAGAATTGAGTCAAGAGGATGAACTTGATGTGGTGTTGCAAAAGAGCATTAAATTGGACATCCACGGATTGTCTAACTTGGATGTTGAAATCTCTAAGGAATTGGTGGAGATGTGTGGTGCCTTGACGGCATTACAAGAAGCTAAAAAGGGTAATGTCTCATATATTTCTTTACCCGTGAATGATGAAATACTTGCACCATATATTGTGAAGGCACCCAGGCTAGAATTGAAGCCACTTCCGGACCATTTGAAGTATGCTTTCTTGGGAGATGGAGATGAGCTTCCGGTGATTATTGCAAAGAACCTCACACCGATACAAGAAGACCGTTTGCTTAGAGTCTTGCAAGAGCACAAAACAACTATTGGGTGGAAAATCGCGGACATCAAAGGCATTAGTCCATCCATGTGCATGCATAGGATTCTAATGGAAGAGAATGTGAAGTCGGTACGTGATGCTCAACGTAGGCTTAATCCTCCTGTGATGGAGGTTGTGAAGAAAGAGATACCCAAATTGCTAAGTGTGGGGGGGTAATCTACCCAATTTCGACAAGTGGGTTAGTTCGGTACAAGTGGTACCAAAGAAGTCCGAGTCACGGTTGTTAGAAATCAAGACGATGAACTTGTTCCTACAAGAGTTCAAACCGGTTGGAGAGTATATATTGACTATAGAAAGCTTAATTATGCAACCCGAAAGGATCACTTTCCTTTACCTTTCATTGATCAAATGTTGGAGCTGTGATACTCCGTATCTTTTTCTTGGGTTTAAGTGAACCCGATAACCCAATTCTGTACTTTGAGTGCCTGAAAGTCTAATGCAAAGTGATTATAACACTCTTGGATTGTCCTCTATTAGGATAATGTGTCTAATTAGTAAAAGATTTGTTAAAATGAGAATTTTAGCATGCAAAACACGTGGCTTACATGAGTAGCTTGGGCATTTGAGTAATTTGCACGACTCAAATAAAAAAAATGGTTTGATATGCAAACTTGACTTATATTGTCCATGCAGTTTCATGGATGTCGATGTAGTTGCATAAGATGATTTGAAATGGTGATAGATGTACGAGTAGAAGTTTTAAATTTATACATACAAGCTGGGTGTATATATATGCATGATCGGTGGTTCCATTTATCATTTTTAATGTTCTCGTTCCTTAGTTTAACAATCTTGATTCCAGTAATAATGAGGGATTAAGTATATGAATTATTTCTGTCACTAACTCAGTAGCTATGGAATGTTTATTAAAATATCATTTTGACCGTTAGCTTATCAGACTTACTAAGCGATTGATTCGAATTGTCTTAAGTCTTTAGTTAGCTTTAAACTAGCACTACTTGAATTGTAGTGCTTTGGGTGATGTCTCCTACGAATTGGCATTGGTTGTTTCACTCCGACTTATAGGTTAAAAGATATGCCTATTTAAACCGTCTACCAGGTTTTGATCAATTTCTTCGAATCGTATGACCTCATTTTTCATGGTCCGCTCATAGTCCGTTTCATGAAATTATTGCAAATCTCAATGGGGATTTTGGTACGTAAGACTTCATTCTCACACCTTTACCTAGTATACTGTTTTTATTTTCGGCTACAATATGTTAATGAAAATCCTCGAGATGAACTGAGTTCCAATAGCTAGGTAGTTTCCTTGTTTAAAATGAAAGCTACGCTAGTTTTCCCCCAAATATGATTGGAAAATACTGGTGCATACGGCGTCGGCTGTACTTATTATGTCTAAATGGTTTAATGTCTGTAGCGGGGGTAGCCGAACAGGACTATAAGTGGTCAATGGTAGTGGACGTTTTCTCGTTTGTATCTTGATATTAAGGACCTTTCAGCTTATTTTAGAGACTCCGAGAGATCGGGCCACGAGTTTCCCTGGTGTGCTTTAGCCAATATTCAAATTACGTACGAAAGTTCTTTTGTTATCTGTTGTGTATGGATTTGGTTTGAATTACTCGATTTGAGTGAGTGTATAAAACTCCCACTTAGCTTGTTAATTTGGTATATATTATTTTATCGTTGTTTTAATTATTTCTTTATCGAGTGCTCTTTCATGCATATAAGACATATTAGTGACAGTGGGTATCTTCGGTGATACTCGAAATTCATTATGCGCACTGCAACTGAAATCAGTTTACTTGATATTTTGGGAGAGATAGTTGCTGCCACTATGGGTAGTTCATACTATCTAAAAAGTGTACGGTCGTGCTTGATCCCTTCGAGCAACAGAGAGGGTACGTAGGCAGCCGTTATGCGGTTCAGCACTAATCTACAAGGTTGTTCATATCGTCTGGGAAGGGTTAGTTGCTGCTTGGCAGTTCATACCATCTATTCGGAGATGATTGCAACCTTGTCACCAACAACTGGCCATGAGAATTATTAGTTGTGGCAACTGACCATGGAAATCTTAGTGGTGGCAACTGGTCATGAGAATTATTAGTGGTGGCAACTGGCCATGAGAATTATTAGTGGTGGCAACTGGCCATGGAAATCTTAGTGGTGGCAACTGGCCATGAGAATTATTGGTGGTGGCAACTGGCCATGGAAATCTTAGTAGTGGCAATTGGCCATGAGAGTTATTAGTGGTGGCAACTGGCCATGGAAATCTTGGTAGTGGAAACTGGCCATGGAAATCTTAGTAGTGGCAACTGGACATGGAAACCTTAGAATTGGCAACTGGCCGTATAAGTCTATTATTTTGACAACGGGCCATCTCTCATTTGATAACTGGTCGTCGTCTCTCATAATTGGAGAATAAATACTAAGTGTGCTTGCTTATAATGCAGTTTGGGTGATTCAAATTCGAGTTGCTCAGAAGAATTGAAGGTCTAGTTTCTTGAGTGGCGTATCAGAGAGTCGGAGCTGGCCAAGCGGGTCGTAACCCGACCCGTTGGAAGCGAAAATTCTATGGTCTGCTACAGTTGGTATCAGAGCAGTTCCGGTTCAAACGGGACTATGCGTTTGGAACTCATCAGTGTTATGCTTGTGTGATGATAAAGGTAATCATCTTTGCTTCTTGTTTTATTTTCAACTTCGGGACGAAGTTCTTTTTAAGGTGTTGATGGTGTGATACTCCGTATCTTTTTCTTGGGTTTAAGTGAACCCGGTAACCCAATTTTGTACTTTGAGTGCCTGAAAGTCTAATGCAAAGTGATTATAACACTCTTGGATTGTCCTCTATTAGGATAATGTGTCTAATTAGTAAAAGATTTGTTAAAACGAGAATTTTAGCATGCAAAACACGTGGCTTACATGAGTAGCTTGGGCATTTGAGTAATTTGCACGACTCAAATTAAAAAAAAAAACTCAATTTCATTTTCTGATTTTCATCTCTTTACTCCCGTTTCTTTTTCTTCCTCCTTCTGGAAAATGGAAAAATTGGAAGAGCTAGATGAAATATCTGCATGAGTAATATTCGTAAGAATTGAATGCTTTAACTAAGTTGTTGTTGACGAGCGTTGTATGGTTAATCAATGAAGAAAGGGAGTTGTCTTCTTTCTGTTTTTAGTTTGAGAATTGTTTTGGAGTAATCATAAGTTATTTTTAGTGGCTGCTCTTTAATCAATTCGAAGTATGGGTTTGATGTATTCATCAGAAATATCTTGTTTAATCATTTCAATTTGCCTGAGATTGTGTTAGGATTTTTAATTGAATCTCTAGGGTTCTTCATGTTAAGATGAGAAGTTTCTGTTTTAGGATTAATTGGGTTGCCTTTATTATGGGTTTTGTTTGAATGGGCATTTAAATCATTTCATAGGTGGTGTTAATCAGTTGTGAGATCCCTTGGGTCCATTCTCAGCAGAACCAGGAAAAATGCAGCTCTTGACACCAGCCAGCGTTCGATAAAAATCCTGAGAGAAGAGAAAAATGGTAAAAGTTCTGGTTCCTCTCTTTGTATATTTTCAGTAACTATATGAGTGTTATATGTGTTTTGCATGTTAAGTGCTTATTTATGCGGGATTGAATATATCTCTCTGATGGTTAAAATGTAGAAATAAAGTGTGGGTTAGCAAAGTGAGTGTGAGTTCTTTAATATTCCCATTTTCTTTTCAATCCTTGGTCTGTCTGGATGCATACTTGTTATAATTATGTTTGAACCACTTCAGAACTTTAATTGCATGGAAATTATGGCTTGTTGTGTCTGAATTTCATAAAGTATGACGGCTTGTTATGAAATTCATTATGGCTAACGGTTCATATTTAAGTTCCAAGTCATGCAAAATACATCTGGATTGGGGTAATGAATGGAAATTAATCCGTCTTGTTAGGCTGTATTTGTGGCCCTCTTAGAATCTCAGTTAGATTTGAATTAGTTTTATCTTCTGGTCAGTATGAATGACGCTCGAGTACCAATGATACTGATAAAATAGTAGCTTAATTTGCTATCACAAAAAAAAATAGAGTACGCCCGTGGTACTTTAGATTTGTAAGTTTCTGCTGTTAACACTTATGCTAGCAATTCATATCGCTAAACAGTTTGAAGCTCTGGGTCTGGGGTAGGGATGTAGCGTTAAGTGCGCAGTTTTGAGTGCTCTAGTTTAAGTTGCACATGGGAAATTTACTGATCACTCCTATGAGACCCCGTACTAAAAATATGATAATCAGTGGACGTTGTCTAGTTGAGAAATTAGATAGTGGATAAAATTGGTGTTCATTTCTACATTTCATTGAAACTCGTACATATCTGCACCTTGCCTTCCTTTTTGTGTGTGTGATTAATTTATGCCGGGAGAAAAAGGTTGGGGTAAAAGGTGATTGTGCAGTAGTTGGCGACGTTCTACTCCCATGATTCTGACCATTATCTTATATATAGTATAATAAAGGCAAGTCTTGTGTTTTATGGGCCTGATCATAAAAAAAAATGGTTTGATATTGTCCATGCAGTTTCATGGATGTCGATGTAGTGGCATAAGATGAGTTGAAATGGTGATAGATGTACGAGTAGAAGTTTTTAAATTTATACATACAACTGGGTGTATATATATGCATGATCGGTGGTTCCATTTATCATTTTTAATGTTCTCGTTCCTTAGTTTAACAATCTTGATTCCAGTAATAATGAGGGATTAAGTATATGAATTATTTCAGTCACTAACTCAGTAGCTATGGAATGTTTATTAAAATATCATTTTGACCATTAGCTTATCAGACTTACTAAGCGACTGATTCGACTGTCTTAAGTCTTTATTTAGCTTTCGACTAGCACTACCGAATTGTAGTGCTTTGGGTGATGTCTCTGAATTGGCATTGGTTGTTTCACTCCGACTTATAGGTTAAGAGATATGCCTATTTAAACCGTCTACCAGGTTTTGATCAATTTCTTCTGAACTGTATGACCTCATTTTTCATGGTCTGCTCATAGTCCGTTTCATGAAATTATTGCAAATCTCAATGGGGATTTTGGTACGTAAGACTTCATTCTCACACCTTTACCTAGTATACTGTTTTTATTTTCGTCTACAATATGTTAATGAAAATCCTCAGCTGAACTGAGTTCCAATAGCTAGGTAGTTTCCTTGTTTAAAATGAAAGTGATCAGTCGTAAGTGGCGACACAAATATAATTACACTTTCTTACTACTCAAAATATAAATATAGCAAGGGCAAGAAAGGATCGATCCCACAGAGAGGTCTAGGTTGTCAAATTGTTTTGGTTCCCTATAAATAACACCGGTGGTTTTGTGATTTTTGTGAAAGTAAAATAAACTAAAAGCAAATAAATAAAAGTAAACAAATAGATTCAAGGATAAGAAATATTGGTCATGGATTTCGTTTTCATTCACAAACATGGTTTCACCACAATAACTAGAATTGATATTTTAATCTCAACTTTTATCAAAGACCCTAGAATACCTTGATCGCAAGAATATCCGCAAATCTCCTCATGTCATCAACAAACACATTAAAAGATGCGAATATGAATTCTACCTAAAGGAACAACCTAACGTGTAAAAGCACTAATCAAGTTTAATTCCCTAGATGCGTTAAGTTCTATGAAATCAGCCAATCAAAGCAATTGAACGTGGAAAGCGCACTAATTCAATTTAACAAAGGTTACGATTCACATATGATCATAAGAATATATCACTACAAACTATAATCATATTATGCTACTTGTATCCAAGGAATATCACTTTTGCGTATAATAAACCCTAAACTAGCAATAGATGTGATTAGAAGTTCTACCAATTTGCAACTTGACAAAACAATCAATCAATCATAAAACAATATTTTCAGAGAATTGCAAACGATAAATATGAGACAAAACTAATATATTGAATCAAAGAATCATGCTTTGTGAAATCCAACTATTCCATAACCAATAATAAACTTAGGTACTCATATTCATGGAGTTCATCATAAGAAGAAAGAGAAAAGACTTCATGGTTCTAAACCCTAGAATAAAGTAGAAGAGATAATAAAACGTATGATATATATTCCTCAAAAAGATAGAAGTCCTCTCTTTTATATATTCCTCAATTCCATAAAGGATACTCCTTCCAAAATTAGGTTTTGTCTCCATTAGTTGGAAATTCAGGCCCACCATGGAGAGAAACCGTGTAAAAATTACGTCCCAAAATCGCCGCCGGAAAAGCGGGATTATGGTAGAATCCGCCGGAATAGTCGCCAGGAAACAGCCTGGTGGCCGGCAAAGTCCATCGGCCACTGGTGATCTGAGGTCAAACGTTCGGGTCAACGGGTCAACTCGGTCAAGGCGAATCGGGTCAAACCGGGTCCGGGCGGAGTATGGGTTAGGGAAGTCGGCCGAGTCGCAGTCCTTCGCCTTGGCCGAGTGAGGCGACTAGCTTTGGCTCGAGCCATTGCACGTGCCGATCTTTGTGTGTTGCACCAAGATGGTGCATTACAAATTTCCATCCCAGCCATCATGGCCCTGCAACCATTCTTCCATTCATCTCAAAGTCAAGCCATCTGCCACTTCTCATTTCAGACCTGCAACCACTGAAATTCATTCTTGCCTGTTAACCACATTGCCATACTGATACATTTGCAATCTCCACCCATTCCTCCCGAACCGCCTACGCTCCAGATCATCTCCCAAATGCGATGTGCATCCAACTGCGCACAGATATCAACCAACAATCCATTGCTTACCACCACCCAAAGCCACTCTTCACTAAAGATCACTTCTCTGCCTAACGCATATTTGCTCCGACGGTTTCTTCTCTATCTCGGACAACACAACATCACCCGAGCTATCTCGGGCCATTCACTCCACATTCTCTTCTTTCCTTCTCTCGGGCTTGAAAGTAACATACTCACCGCACTTCTCTCGCCACAATGCAACCTTTGACAAACTCAAAGCCAAAACACACACCCCGACCTAAATATGGCACCACCTACATGACTTTGCCAATCTCCTGCATAATTTGATTCCTTCCACGGCCTCAATAGCATCATACCCATTCACTCAATTGGCCATAGACTTAATTTCTCCAGATTCATTGTGCTTCTTGTCAGTTCCTCTGCGGCGAGCTCACACATATGCGGCTCGGGGCAACAACACATTGCGGTGCAATTCGCAAACATTGTATCCAATTGCAAACACAATATAACACTTTGCCATCACTCGTGCTTCAAATTCATTGTATCCGCACTCCAACTCTCACATTCTTGCACCAACATACCCTGCAAATCGATGTTCAACACATTCAATCACAACCCATGATAATCTCCACTGAATTCTTCCACGTGTCATTCATCTTCTCCGATTCGATAAGCAAAGATCATTTATATCAAAACCCTAGCTCCTGAGATCCCAAATTTCAAATCCAATTCCTTACAATTCCACAGTTCAGTTTCTGCCAATTGGTTTGTACAACAACACCTCAACTCATTACTAACAAACGATTGCAGACTTCACATACATTCCCAATCATTAAACTCATCTCAATTTCAAAACTAAATTAAAGCCCTAACCTGCAGTTTCAGCTGCTGTCATCCCTGGAAGCAACCATGGCACGTCTCCACCAGGGTTCAGATGCAGATTCGACCAAAACCCAACTCAATTCCACCGTCAATTGCTTGTATATCATCACCGGATCCATCTTCTTCTTCCTTTTCCGCTTAACAGATCCCCTTCCTTCATCCCTGTTCTTCCTTGTTTTCTCGAATTAACTGCATCACTATCTCTGCTCATCGATCTCTTCTAATCATTCACTAGATGAATTATCTCATCTCGCCGCTAACTCGCTCTTATCTTCCGTCCAAATTCCTCATCAATCACCTCCATGAACGTCTCCATTGCTGCATGAACAAAAAAATGAAAAGAAAAATGTGTGTTCTTCTTTAGTTCGACCCATGTTTAGATAAGGGTATAACATTGGGAGATGCTGGTGGCACCCATGCTTCAGTTAAGGGCCACCCCAGATGGTTACCCTATAACAGGTGGCTACCCCTTAACATCAGTTGGCTAATACTCCTTTGAGAGATTTGCCCCTTAACCTTGACTCGACTCTCAATAGTATCCGTTAGCGTGAAATGACCTTTTTGCCCATTTTAACTCAATTTGGGTAGTTTCTTCTTCTTTTCTTCCGCATGACTCCAAAACACCTAAATAACTCAAAAGCAAAAATAAGATACATAATTCACACGAAAAATAGCAAAGAAAGCATAAACTCTTCATAGAAAATACGGTGTATTCTACACCTATCAGAAAGCTACGCTAGTTTTCCCCCAAATATGATTGGAAAATCTTGGTGCATACTACAACGTGGCATTGTACTTATTATGTCTAAATGGTTTAATGTTTGTAGCGGGGGTAGCCGAACAGACTATAAGTGGTCAATGGTAGTGGAAGTTTCTCCGTTTGTATCTTGATATTAAGGACCTTTCAGCTTATTTTAGAGACTCAGAGATCGGGCCACGAGTTTCCGGGTGTGCTTTAGCCAATATTCAAATTACGTACGAAAGTTCTTTTGTTATCTGTTGTGTATGGATTTGGTTTGAATTACTCAATTGCGAGTGAGTGTATAAAACTCCCACTTAGCTTGTTAATTTGGTATATATTATGTTATCGTTGTTTTAATTATTTCTTTATCGAGTGCTCTTTCATGCATATAAGACAGATTAGTGATGATGGGTATCTTCGGTGATACTGAAATTCATTATGCGCACCAAATCGAAATCAGTTTACTTGATATTTTGGGAGAGATAGTTGCTGCCACTATGGGTAGTTCATACTATCTAAAACAGTAGACGAACTACGGTCATGCTTGATCCCTTCGAGCAACAGAGAGGGTACGTAGGGCAGCCGCTATGCGGTTCGGGAAGACAAATCTACAAGGTTGTTCATATCGTGCCCGAGAAGGGTTAGTTCTCGCTTGGCGATTCATACCATCTATTCTGAGATGATTGCAACCTTGTCACCGACAACTGGCCATGAGAATTATTAGTGGTGACAACTGGCCATGGAAATCTTAGTGGTGGCAACTGATCATGAGAATTATTAGTGGTGGCAACTGGCCATGAGAATTATTAGTGGTGGCAACTGGCCATGGAAATCTTAGTGGTGGCAACTGGCCATGAGAATTATTGGTGGTGGAAACTGGCCATGGAAATCTTAGTAGTGGAAATTGGCCATGAGAGTTATTAGTGGTGGCAACTGGCCATGGAAATCTTGGTAGTGGGAACTGGCCATGGAAATCTTAGTAGTGGCAACTGGCCATGGAAACCTTAGAATTGGCAACTGGCCATATAAGTCTATTATTTTGACAACGGGCCATCTCTCATTTGATAACTGGTCGTCTCTCATAATTGGAGAATAAATACTAAGTGTGCTTGCTTATAATGCAGTTTGGGTGATTCAAATTCGAGTTGCTCAGAAGAGTTGAAGGTCTAGTTTCTTGAGTGGCGTATCAGAGAGTCGGAGCTGGCCAAGCAGGTCGTAACCCGACCCGTTGGAAGCGAAAATTCTCTGGTCTGCTACAGGAGCGGTTAGCGGGGCATTCTCATTATTGTTTCTTGGATGGTTATTCGGGATACAACCAAATTGTTATTGCACCAGAGTACCAAGAGAAGACCACTTTCACTTGTCCGTTTGGAACATTTGCATATAGACGGATGTCATTTGGCCTTTGCAATGCACCGGCTACTTTTCAAAGATGCATGGTAAGTATATTCTCGGATTATGTGGAGCGCATCATCGAGGTATTTATGGATGATTTTAGTGTTGATGGCAATTCTTTTGATAGTTGTTTAGACAACCTTGAACTAGTTCTTAAACGATGCATAGACACAAGCCTTGTCCTCAATTGGGAGAAATGTCACTTTATGGTAAACCGCGGCATAGTACTTGGTCACATTGTGTCCTCTCGAGGGCTAGAAATGGACAAGTCAAAGATAGATTTAATAAGAAACTTACAATATCCCACTTCGGTGAGGGAGATACGTTCATTTCTTGGCCATGCAGGTTTCTATAGGCGGTTTATCAAGGATTTCTCCAAAATCTCCATGCCGATGTGAAAGTTATTACAAAAGGAGGTACCTTTTGACTTCAACAAGGAATGCAGGGATGCCTTTGAAAAATTGAAGGCAATGTGACAAGTGCGCCGATTATCAAGTCACCGGATTGGAATCTTCCATTTGAATTAATGTGTGATGCTAGTGATTATGCGGTTGGAGCCGTTTTGGATCAAAGAGTGGACAAGTTGTCCCATGTTATCTATTATGCATCTAGGATCCTTAATGATGCACAAATAAACTATTCTACCACGGAGAAGGAGTTATTGGCTATAGTTTTTGCATTAGAAAAATTTCGATCATACTTAGTGGGCACAAAGGTTATTGTGTATTCCGATCATGCCGCACTTCGACACTTAATAAAGAAGAAAGAAGCTAAGCCAAGACTAATCCGGTGGATCCTATTGCTACAAGAGTTCGACATAGAAATTCGAGATAAGAAAGGTGTGGAGAATACCGTTGCGGATCATCTTAGTAGACTTGTTATGTCTCAAGAAGAACTTCCATTACAAGACCGCTTTCCGGACGAACAACTTTTCTCCTTGGAAGAATCAACACCTTGGTACGCGGATATAGTGAATTATTTGGTGACAAGAAAGGTACCTAGTACAATGTCCAACTTCCAAAAGATGAAACTTAAGAAGATAGCTAAGCAATATGTGTGGGATGAACCATACTTATGGAAATATGGCGTTGATCAAATAATACGAAGGTGCGTACCTAATTCCGAATTTCAATCCATTCTCTCCTTTTGTCACACTCTTGCTTGTGGTGGCCATTTTGGTTCTAAACGTACAGCTCTCAAAGTACTCGAGAGTGGATTTTATTGGCCCACCTTGTTTGAAGATTCATATGTTTTTTGTAAATCATGCGATAGATGTCAACGAACGGGCAATCTAGGTGCTCGAAATCAAATGCCACTCACACCAATTCTCATCGTTGAGATTTTTGATGCGTGGGGAATCGATTTTATGGGCCCTTTTGTCAATTCGAATGGAAACTTTTATATACTTCTTGCTGTGGATTATGTTTCGAAATGGGTGGAAGCTAGAGCCACCAAAACTAATGATTCTCAAGTTGTTTGTGATTTTGTAAGAGAAAACATATTCACTAGGCATGGTACACCAAGAGTGGTGATAAGCGATGGAGGCTCACATTTCAAGAAGGATTTCCACGCTCTCCTAAAGAAGTACAACATAACACACAAAATTGGTACGCCTTACCATCCACAAACTAGTGGACAAGCGGAAATTTCAAATCGTGAAATCAAGTCCATTCATGAGAAAACGGTGAATACAACAAGGAAAGATTGGAGATTTAAGCTCAATGATGCACTTTGGGCGTATAGAACGGCGTATAAGACACCGATTGGTATGTCTCCATATCGGTTGGTTTATGGCAAGGCTTGTCATCTTTCGGTTGAACTTGAACATAAGGCTTATTGGGCGATAAAGAAGTGCAACATGGAGTATGATGAAGCGGGGAAACAAAGGAAGTTATAACTAAATGAGCTAGAGGAGATACGTAATGATGCTTACTAGAGTGCCCGTATTTACAAGGAAAAGACCAAGCTTTTTCATGACAAGATGATTTCTCGTCAAAGCTTCATCGTGGGACAAAAAGTCCTTTTATATCATTATCGACTTAAATTATTTCCTGGAAAATTAAGGTCCCGATGGATTGGACCATATGTTGTTACTAATGTTTTTCCTTATGGTGCAGTTGAAATTACTAGTCTTAGAGACAACTCGGTTTCCAAGGTCAGCGGTCATAGATTGAAGCCATACTATGAGAACATCGCTTATGTGAATTTGGATGAACTTCCATTTGGAGATTTACTCCCCTCTGGAGGAGTAATGTGCAGCAAGAGCTAATTCGGGCCGTCGACTTTAAAACAAGCGCTTCATAGGAGGAAACCCATAGGTTTTGTATTTCTTATCCTTTTGCTTTTTATTTTTGTTTATTTTTTCTTGTTCCATATCATGTTAAAATTTCCCACCTTGACTTTACTAGGACGATTCAATTACATTGAGGACAATGTAAGGTTTAAGTGTGGGGGAGTGGTTAAGCATGTATTTTAACAAAAAAAAAAGTTTTGCAAAAACCTCCAACTTGTAGAGATTTTAGAGTCACTAGCATACTTCTAGGTATGTTTACATAGAGAATTCTCAATTTAACATAATTGAACTTGAAGTGTTAGGGAACTACGTTCGGATTTCTTACTTGTTAGAGTGTTAAATAATGGATTTAATCATGCCGGTGATGCAAATTAGGAGCAGGAAGAAATGCATTATTAGAGTTGCTGATCAATCATTAGTGGAGACTACCCTATTTATATCATGTGAGGCACCGACCAGAAATTTTTCCATCTAACTAAAGAGCTTTCTTTTGAGTATGTGCCACCGTACGTTAATTCCGGGTAGAATGGTGAGCTACCCAACCTCCCACCAATAGAAGCAATACTTTTTGATCTCTTGAGTGCTAATTTTGTTAATCATGAGGGTGACGTCTATAGATGAAAGCCTCCTTCTTGTAGTTCGATTTGCAGTTAGCACCATTCTCTTCACAACAACGGCTCCATAGAAACACCATCATCAACAACAAGGAGCGAAATCAAAATCTATAAGAAAAGTTGAACAAGTTCAAGGTTTACAAGCAACGGAACGAGAAAAAGAGCAAATTTCAAATTCAAGTATAGCAACGTACAAAGAGCAGATTTTTACATATATGTAGAGGACTTACAATACAATGAGCATAATTATACATACAAGTGAAGACTTATTTATAAGAGCAAAGAAAATCAAAAGGTGAGAATTATTGAGGTTTATGATTTCGAGACGATACAAGTTGCGAAGAATCAAGCGGTAAAGTACTTTTCCCACGGCAATGGTTTGTTTTATTTTCACTTTGTTTTGTATTTTATTTCTCTTGTCTTTTCAAAAAAAAAAAAAAAAAAAAAATTGAAAATTTGAAAAAAAAAAAAGGAAAAAAAAAATGAGACAAGAGAAAAATTTGTCATTGTTGTTATAAGCAGTGGGGAAGGAAAATATATAAGGAAGTTTCAAGCGACAAGGATTTAAGGGATTTAAGGTAAAGGGTTACAAATTGTTAAGGATTTATGAAATTCAAGAGTTTATCATCAAAAGTTGAAGCCGAAGACGAAGACCAAGAAGATAAAGACGAGGAGCGGAAGACGTTTCTATTGGATGCCGTAAGAGTGGTGTTATCATAATTGGCGATCGCATGTGAAGGTGAGTAAGTAATCTCATCCTCGATAATAGTGGTTGATTTCCTTTCTTAGAGATCGTCAGAAAAATGGTTTTTCAAAATGTTAAAAGATGTAGGTTTTAAAGTATTTCGGAAGTTGTCCTTCCCACCATTCAACGTGTTGCAGATTATCTCTTCATTCCTACCGCACACATGTGAGACCCATAAAAATACGTCTTTTTGAGTGCAATTATCATAAAATCCTTTTTGGTGAGGCGAAGTCGAGGCAAAATGCTTATTGATCGCTTCCCAAACACGCGTTCTCTCATTATGGTGTGGTTATTTCTCACTCAACATTTAAGAATGAGAATATGTTCTTTAGTATTTCTAACTTCTTATTGCTAGCATGCAGAAACTCTATGTCTTCATAGCTCTTTGGATGCTTGGGACGCTAGAACGCTTTGAAATTATAAGTTTTAGTTTGATTTGCTCGAGGACAAGCAAAGTCTAAGTGTGAGGGAATTTGATAGGGTGTAGAATACATCCTATTTATTATTTATTGGTTATGCTTTCTTTGTTATTTTTCTTGTAAATTATGTATTTTATGTGTGTTTTGAGTTTTATAGGTATTTTGGATTCATGCGAAAGAAAAGAAGAAGAAACCATCCAAAGTTGTGTTAAAGGGCATAATTTTCATTTCACAAGCAAGTAATATATGGAGCCCAGCCACAGTTAAGGGATAGCCTGTGTTGTAAGGAAGTGTTAAAAGCACCATCTTAGGAGCTTGTGGCAACTATTAGCTAACTGGGGATGTCATTGTGAGGCCCGTAATATTACCCGGATCCAGACCCAGCTTTTACTTCCTAGCCCTAAAGAAATCAATTCTCAATCATTTGTTCCTAAAACTGAGAAGAGAAAACAACACAGCGGCTATTGTTGTTGGTCCGAGAGCTGAAATTGTGAGGTGAACTACTGCACCATTAATGGCTGAAATAAAGAACAGAGATTGAGAGATGAATGTTGGTATCTGTGTTAGGGTTCGATTCAACAGAGGAGGCAGGGAAGCTGTCGTTGCTGGTGGTAAGATATGTTGTTTTTGCTAAATCACGGATCTGAGATTGAGCCTGAGAAGAGCTGATGATTATTAGTGGAGTTTGAGTCGATGTTGGTGTTATGAAGAAACTCAGGGAATAAGAAGAATTAATGAGATTCTGGTGATGAATTCAATATGGGTTTGTGATTGAATGGGTAAACTCAATTCGAGTTTGTATCAATTTGAAGTATAAGAAGATGGGTTTCCGGTGGAGTTGAGATGAAATTCAGAAATGGGTTTGTTTGTTCTGCTGCTGCTATGAAGATACAGTCTGGAGTTGATGTTGTGATTTCAAATACGAGATGATGCTGCAGAATTCAAGAAGCTGCAAAGAATGGGTTATACGGTTTACAATGAGTGTTGGTGTTGTTGGTCGATGGAAATAAAATTGATGTTATTGCTGCAGCTATATAAATGAATAAATGAAATCAAAGTGATGAATGGTGATCAAGATGCAATACTTAGATGTATGTTAGGATTCTTAACAGGAGAAGACCAGAAATAGTCCTGAAATTGGCGGGGAAACTACCAAAATCCAGAGGAAACTCTGCTGAAATTCTCTGTCAACGAGTCGACTCAGTGATTCGTTAGGTGACTAGGTGATTCAGATTACTCAGATCAGTCAGCTGAGTTATACGGGTGATTAAGAAGCTGACTGACCTTCTGCCTTGACTTTAGTGACTAACGGTTGACCAATTGATCGTTAAATGTAATGGCACCGAGACAGAATATTTCGTCTACGACAGCGAACTCGATGATATTCGAGGTGGCGGCAGGCAAACTCGGACGATTTCGAAAACCGAGAACTTTTCAGGCGACCCTAAAATTACATAATTTTGTGTGAACTTCTCGCATGGGTGTGAAGACTTGGGTTTGGAATTGGATGAAGAATTGAGATTTGATTTTGAAAGAGGAGATGGAAGATTTGAGAAAGACTTGGACTTGGAAGTTGAGCTATAAAGGGAAAGGGATTCTATTCCTTGGATGATTTGGAGAGCATTGAAGCTTATAAATAGAGAATTTCTCTACTACACTTCTATACACCTTTTACACACACAACACTTGTGTTTTTGCTTGCTTTTCAAAATTCTTCTTTTAATTATTTGTGTGAACTTCAAAAATTCTCCTTTAATTATTTGTGTGAATTTCAAAAACATGAGTAGCTAATTTTCTTATTGATTAAGGATGAATTCCTAGTTCTTAACATATGATTTGAGTTTTTTTTTCAATTCTACCTTGAAGTTTTTCACATAATTATAGTTTGTTTTTACTAATAGGAATGTTTATACATTCATGGTTGATTGATAGATTGTTTAGGTGGCCAACTAAATTGATTTGTTAATTGATCTAAAGCTAGTGAAAGTTAGGGATAAGTAATCGTTTCTTGACTCTTTACACAAGTAGCAAACACGAGACCTTGCGGAGGGATTCTGTGGAGCAATTGTGTGTGAAAACAACGTTAGAAAGTAGACCTTGAACTAAGAGTCTAACTACTAATATCAACCTAATAAGTTCATAAATCTTAATGCGTTTATTTAAATTACATCTTGAGTGATCTACTACTAGGTGGTTTGGTAAATAGAATCCGGAGTCGAGAACTTCCGTATCACGTGATACAAGGGATTTGGGGTTTAGCACTGATCTAGCAGACTTTACCTACGGTTGGTGATATCTGTGACTAATAACAAGTAGAAAAGAACATAACTTGATTCATTGTTTTGCAACGAAGAAGGATTCCTTGATCTAACTTCTCTTATTGATTTCGACTTTATCTTTTAATTGCTTTGTTTATTTTCTTTTGCTTTACCCCTTTTTGTGACAATTTTACAACTAAAAATCTCTTGCTCCTCGTGGGAACGAACTTGACTACACTATATTACTTGTTAATTAGGTGGAAAAATATTAATTAATTTGTTGTGGTTACGAAAGCATCAAATTTTAAGCGTAGCTATTCGCAGGGAGCAATGGACGATTTTAGTTGTTTTTATTTTTCTTTTTGCTCTATTCTTGCTTTGTTAGATTCTATATCGTATCTAACTTAGTTTTTGAGAATCTTGTTTGAGTCTTTGGTGAATGCTTAAAGAGGGCAGACCGAGTCCAATACGTCTTCGATCCAAGACTAAATAAAGAATTTCATTCGAACGGTTAACACTCTGCTTCCTCCTTCTTCATCAAGTGAGTTCGCAGATTCGAACATAGAAGAAGAAGCAATGTACGATCATACACTCAAGGACCTAGCTTCTCACAAGCTCGATACACAACAATGGTGTATCCAAACTAACTCAACCTTCGAGATCAAGTCGGGGTTGATTAGTAGAGTTATTAAAGTTTCATGGCATGGTGAATGAAGATCCAAACAAACATCTTATGGACTTCTATACCACAGTCATGGCCATGCTTCCACCGGAGACTAATGAGGATGGAGCAATGTTGAAAGCTTTCCCGTTCTCTTTGGCGGGAAATGAAGGAATGGTTGATTTTTTTCCCGTTCTCTTTGGCGGGAAATGCTGAATGGTTGATTTTTTTCCCGTTCTCTTTGGCGGGAAGTGGACTGATTAATACCGAAAAAAATTCAAAACGGAAGTGATGAAGACCATGCCGGAATTGATGAAGACCATACTTAGGAACATGATACCGGCATGGTCTTCATCAATCCCAAGATGTTCATCATCACTTTCAAAGATGATCTTCATCACTTAGAATAAAAAAAATTGGTTTCCAAAGTGAGGAGAAGAGAATTTGATATAGAGTGGGGAGAGTTTAGAATTTGAAAGGGAATGAGAAATATTTGGGTTTCAAAGCTCCACCCCTAAATAAGATTAATAAGAAGTGGAGATGGAAATGGGGGATATGATTTTGTTTTTTGATTTTAAGTTTTTGATTTTTATTTTGTGGGAAGGGTATTTTAGTATTTTCGCCCCCAAAAGTCACCCTTAGCACACACCATGGGTTGGGGGAAGTAATTCATATCCCCCAATTGCGTGTTCAAAATCAAGGCAAAACAAATTTGAAGCCAAAGAAGAAGATAAACAAAGGAGAATCCGTTCATGAGCGCATTGATTGGAAATTTGGTGAAATGAAGAAGATTAACAAGATGAAGAACATTGTCCCAAATTTTTATTCTTAAAGTCTATATTTCAAAATATTATTGTCTAGTTTTATGTCTTGTAAAAAATGACTATTAATGATATATCGAAGTTTAATCAATTTGAAAATTTGACGAGTAATGTTGAAAATTAAGCTTAATACTATTTTTAATCCAATCTTACATTTTAATAAGAGATACATTTAAACAAATATTAAAACCTAATACTTAGACAATTATCAAATTAAAACATAAGAACTCAAACTAATACTTAGACAATAATGAACTACCTAATATTAAGTGGACAATCGAGAAATTATTACATAAATATTGGACAATATTTGGGCAAACATTTTAAAATGTCGAAACAATTTTCAAACTGGAAGTCTTTTTCGTAGATGCGACGATATTCCGCAGGACACCTACGCCGAAGTTCCATCATAGTTGCATCATCCGCACGACACCTTTGTTGAAATTCCATCAAGGATTCACCATTCCTCAAATTTAGACTTTCTTGATGAAGTAAAGCAACAATCTACTAACTTCCTTATTGATTGTACTGAAGCGTTGATTCAACTCTGAAACATCACGATTGTTGAGATTCATTGTGTGTTCTTGAAATTTCACAAAAATCATTTGCCATAATGTTTCGTGATGTAATACAGTATCCTCAATAGAAGAAATATAATTCCTGTAAATACATTCATCTTCCGCAACAATGAATTTTGGTTTCCGCCTTATTTGACTTCTCCTATTTTGATTTCTAAATCTAATTTGACTTCTCCTAATTTCATTATCCACATAGGCATGATCAACAACTCTTCGATTTGCGTCAACACGTTGGTTTGCTACGAACTGAGCGAACTCAGCAATGCTCATATTATCATCCATACTCTCTGAGGAATTGGAAGAGTCATGAAAAGAATTGGAGATTGAGAAATTCTAGAGAGGTTTAGAAATTCTGGAGTGATTTGAAATGAGATTGAAATTAGGTATTTATAGAGGGGGAAATAATAGCCATTGGATGAAGATCTGATAAGCGATGCTTTGAGAGACGAGCGAGAGCTTGACCAGCGCTGGCGATTTAATGACCATCGAGCGATGGACTCTGTATCGCTCACTGGAAACTTTGTAGTGTATGCCTATATGTTATTCCAGACATACTGACATATGAGTTTGGCAGTTTGGCATAGGGAAAAAAACGGTTCAGTCCAAAGCCCCCCGAAAAATAACAGATTAGTCCATCCCGTTCCAACTAGGAACAGATTAGTCGAGAAAATGTATAAAGACTATTTGACCTCCACACATGTTTCATAAAGCACACGTGCAGCGAGTGGAAACTGTTTTGTAACTGACACATTCAACGTGGATGTGACACGTTTGCTCAAAAAAAAGAAATTGTACGACAAACTTTTAAATAATATAAAAAAAATTAAATACAATTTATCTTTCAAGCTGCTCGTGCAAAATCGACAAAATTTATATATTTGGAAAGCATTTTCCGAGAGCTACAAAAAGAGTACCCATATGACTATATAATTTTCATTTTTAAAAATTTTTAATTTACATTTGTGTGTACAATTATGTACACCGCTGCAAAGATCCAAAAAAAATCCAAAACCCATGATATCTAGACTGCCACCCTAGTCCGCACAGAGTGAGAAAAATATCAACCATGCCAAGCTCCGGTTGGATAACATCCATAATAGCCGAACTGCATCGAGGACAAAACAATGAACATAAGAAATCGCTGCTTGAAAAGAAAGTGATTATCCTTTCACCAACATCCATATAAGAAAACAAAGCAAAATAAAAAATAAAAATAAAAATTTAGTTTATGGTCAGAGACACAATCCATGTGGGCATTACTACACAAACTTAATATGGCTTGAAATATCAAAGATGGTGATTCATTGCACTTCCGAAAAGGAGATTACTAACATGCTGTGAGATCAATCATACTCCCATACCTACTTTTTCATGAGAAGTATATTGGTGCATCAATATATTCATCCATGTGAAACATTCCTAAAACCAATCCTTCATATCCATAAATAAACCTACTTTTCATTGAAAATACACTGGTGCACCAATGTGTACACACCTGCAAAACATGCATAAAATCGATCATTCATATCCACACTTTGGGCACACTTTTTCATGGGAATTGTACAGGTGCAGCAATGTGTACACCCCTGCAAAACATGTAGAAAAACGATCATTCATAACCACACACAAACCTACTTTTACATGGGAATGACAGAGGTGCACCAATATGTACACCGCTTCAAAACATGCATAAAGATGATCATTCACAACTACACACAAACCTATTTTTTCATGGGAATTACTTCCTACAGGTGCACCTATATGTACACCGTTGTAAAACAAGGGAAACCTACTTTTTCATAAGATTTACACAGGTGCACCAATATGTACACCCCTGTAAAACATGCACAACACCAATTATTCATATTAACAATCAACAAGTGTACAACTATATACACATTAACTATCTACATGTGTATAATTACGTACACATTAAGAATCAATATGTTATTTCATTAAACGAAGGTTGTACTTATCAAATTCAACTAAGAAAGCCTAACACACAATCATATTAACAGTTAGGACCAATATTAAAGTAGGAATCATCAAGGGAACCAAAGTATACAACTAGAACAAATACCTTGCACCGTTTTGCATCATCTTGGGATGCAAGCATAGCAACATTAGTTGGAACTCATCTTTATCATCTTTTACAATTATATACACGCCTACAAAATGATCTGGTCTTTCCATGTCTCCCCCTGAGTTAACACCACATATCATATTAAAGATGTAAACAGAAAATAACAATTAAATCTAAAATAAAAGATTCTTGTATAGTAAGAAGCATGTTTATAACTATGTACACATTAACAATTAACACGTGTACGATTATGTACACATTGATAATCAATATGTGTACAAATATGTACACATATTGTCTACACGTCTATCCAAAGCATATATACCCAAATGATCCTATCTTTCCATGTCTCTCCCAACTATCATTGGTGGCCAAAGAGAACTTACTGACTAATGTTCATGCGGACATAATAATAATAATTTGAAGGGCTAAACAGTAAAAAACTTCAGGACAAGTAACAAAGAGTTTTAAAAGGAGTTGATGTTAATGTGTACACACTGTTAGTTTACGAACATAACTGAAGAGTGGTCAAAACATAGAGATTTGTTAACACAAACCTAAATGTAACAAAAAAAAAAAAACCCACCCAAGAGCTAGGTTTTACTCACATCAAAAGATAGAAGTTGGAGCCACACCAGAAATGCAAGCTCAAAGTGATAGTACATGGGACACCTGGAAACAAATAAAAATTTACATAAGCCTGAGTTTCATACCTCCAAATCATTTCTACTCTAGTTATTTACCCGAGCATAAGTCTCATACTTCACATAGTTTCCACTTCTCTTGGACTATTATGTACACATCAGTAAGTGTACAATTATGTACACATCAAGAATCAACATGTACAACTAAGTGCACATTAAGAATTGAGAAAAGCATTGGATCATAAGTTCCACTTAAGACAAACTTATGAACTTCTAGTGAGAGAACACATGGATCATAAAAAAATTATACAATGTATTCACAAGAAGAACCATAAAAAATCTGTTCAAGCTAAAGGTCATTTGAACCCACCACCTTATGATAAAAATTCAAGCAATTCATACTAAAGGAAACTAGTTTCTCGTCAGACAATACATAATAATAGATACAATGGAAACCAACTAAAGGAAATTAGTAGAATGGACTATGCACCATAAACAAACATATCCAAGTTAAATTAGACTAACCAATAAACGTCCCAACCAAAAATAATGTTATGATCTTGAACTATCTAAATAACATGAACAAACACAAAAGATCCTAAAGCTCCTAAGATCCGGTTTAACAATGAAGAAAAATCCAAGTTTCCATACGACAAGGGAAATTCATTATATACAGGTTATATTTACCTAGTAATTTTATTAATGGCCTAATCCGCTGTATGAATCTCCATCGATTGTAAATTAGGACATGAAAACGATGTGCAAGAAAATATCGTTGAATCAACATCATTGCATCATAAAACAAAACCCTCGATTGAAGAGAAACCGTATACAAGAACCAAAAATGGTTGCTCTTATATTTATTCACCTAAACGCAGAAATGAAAGTTGAACTTCAATCAGTGATTACATTTTAGTTAAGAAATACTAAAATTTAAGAAAAATAAGGTTTGCTGGTACCTTAGAGGAAGAAACTTAGGTATTGGAAAGATCTATATTGTAGAAACTGCAAGCTCACATAGCAAGTCTATTTTTCTTTCAGTGCTTCCCCATCAATCAGTCTCACCCAACAGGGGAAGGTTATGCATGCCATTCTCTATCTCTGGCACTTACAATTAAAGAAAACAGGTAACAATACAAATACAAAAACCAACACATAAAAGAAAAAAAATAGAACAACACATTAACAATTTAACTAGTGTACACGAAAATACACCTTGTACAGAGTCACATTCAACAGGTTTACAATTTTGTGCACATTAACAATTCAATAAAAAAAATATACACAAAATAGTAAGGCGACTGTTTAAAGTATCATATAGTATTCAAGGATCTAACACTTATAAAAATAAATTAGGTTTTCCTAGAGATATGATTTTAGTTCCCCCGCTTTGTTAGAAATATGGTTTTAGTGTAATTTTTACACATGTGTACCAATTTCTACACCCTAATTATTTATGCAAGCATAAGCTTATGGAGTCAATTTTTACATTGTACCATGAGGAAATACAAAACTAACAGCAACCATAAAACAAAATTAACCGAAAGTGAGAATAGATTCACAACAAACAAGCTAAACAACAAAGTTGCAATCTACTAATAGCAGCCACACTGTTGATCAGCGTATGAAATCCAATGAATAACCTAATCATGTATAAGTAAATAAAAATAATTTTTATGCAAATAAGTATTTAGTGGAAAACTATTGTAAGTATGCAGAGATAAAAGGTCCCGCGACTTTGGCATTGTTCTATACAAAAATGTAATTGTTTTTCGCAAGCTCAATGGGATTCAAATGAGATGCATACCATAACATTTTAGAAGTTCGAACAGTAATATTAATAATAATATTATGTAATATATGCTTTTGTGCTATGATTAATGCCTAACAAAAATATGAGGACTAGGGAAGGAAAACTTTAGAAAAGACAAAAAAGATACATAACCATTTTGACTTATGCATCTGCATTCCCATATAGGAGATGTACGTACCAAAATTAAACCAGATGCCAATTTGTAAGATTCAGAAATAATAAGAAGTTGCAGGTTCAAACTTGTTTCCCACTTGACTAGTGCTACGACTGTCAAACACTCCACTTGCTCAGATTCTAATGCTCCGTTGATAGAAGTCCATTTTCTTCCCTTGTTATTACCTACTTGGTGCATGGCAACTAACAATTAGTTCATATCTTATAACGTAGTTTCTCTAATGTATAAAAGTAATATAAAAATCGCTAGTATCAGCTTGATTCACATAGTTTACGGATATACATCAATGACATTAATCTCTACTGCAAGTGAATGTAAAATCAAAAAAGACACTGGATATACCTTATATCGAGTAATCAAATCAAACGCTTACAAAAATAAAAATAATAATAATAATAATAATAATAAAGTAATCAAATCAAACATGCTTTCCACCTTAGATAGCTTACTAACAACGCCGTGCATATTGATAGTATTAGTACTCCAGTCCAGAAGAAGCGATGAGATCAAATGAAAACTAAAAACGGAAATTGATATGTGAAGCTCATCGATTAAATTGTCTTTCTCTTTATGAATCTCATCTAATAAAAAAAAGAATTTATAATTTCAAATCTATCATGTTAATCAAAAGAATTTTTTTAGCTTAGTCCTATAAAAACCCTAGAAAAAAATTGAACGAAATTCAATTTGAAAAACGGTAAACTAATAACTCCAAATCGAATGTTCAAGATACAAATAAGTGGTAAGAGAAGATGAAACTTATCTTCGTAATCATTTATGGTGACGAAATCTTCAGATTCAATTTTTCATGACGATGCTCATCAATTTTACATCACTGATTTCGAGTAGATCTCCAAGAACAAGCGTTTTTTATGATAGTTTTCCGGTCTTTCGGGCTTACTTTGAATCAAATCGAGATGAATCAAATGTTTCTCCATCTCCGGTTTGAAATTGCCTTTCTGTCTCTCCCTCACTTTTCTATGATATAATTTTCTCTTCCAAAACTGACGTATTATGGTTTAAGGACATTTTGGGTACAAAAAAAAATCAGATCGGTGGAGAAAAGGACTAACTGATCCAAATTGACTAAACTGTCTCGGAGGGAAATTTTGGACTAACCAAGTACTAGGCTTGGGGGACAGACTAGAGTGTCCAAAGCCCATTAACTTTGGGA
>JAJJWW010000020.1:0-29439 GCA_023531295.1 Papaver armeniacum
TTCATTAGTGCACCACCACCCCATCGTCCACAGCTCAAACCCTCTCCTTACTCTTCTCATGTGTAAACAGCAACACAGATCCCAGTAGCAACCGTTGCATTCCTCCTCCTTCTTTGATGAATCGAACCCTTTTCTAGAATCGATCTGAGATCCCGATATCAACATCTCGAATCAATGAATCGAACACAAAAAACTTGAATCGGACGGAGCGTGACCCCTTTGTTGCTTGCTTCTCTTTTTGTGCTGTGTAGAAAAATGAGAGAACTCTCTTGACTTTAGGGTATGGAATCAGAACAAGATTAAAAACGCCCACATAAAACCACCCCAGTTTGGGTGCCTTAATAAGTGGTTAGTTCGATAAGGGCCTAGCAGTTTCAACCTTATCCTTAGAGCGATGTTGTATTTAGTACTCTTTCAAATAGGGTGGCCCCTTAACCTTGGCTGGGCTCCATATATCAATCTCCTGTAAAATGACCTTTTCGCCCTTTTGGCTCAAATTGGGTGATTTCTTCTTCTTTTCATCCGTGCGACTCCAAAGTAGCTACAAAACTCAAAACAAGCGTAAAATACATAATTTACAAGAAAAATAGCAAAGAAAGCATAAACTACTAGATAGTAAATACGGTATTTTACAATCGATAATCATGTGAAAAATCTCAAGATAGAATTGAAAACAAAAACTCAAATCATGTTAAGAACTAGAATTCATCCTCAATCAATAAGAAAATTAGCTACTCATGCTTTGAAATTCACACCAATAATAATAATTAAAGAAGAATTTTCAAATTCACTAGTAATTAAAAAAGAAAAATCTTAGAAAAGCAAGCAAAAACACAAGTGATGTGTGTGTAGAGAGGTGTGTAGAAGTTGTAGAAAACTTCTCTATTTATAAACTTCAATATTCTCCAAATCTTAAGAGAGTAGAATCCTTTTCCTTTTGCAATTCAATTTCCAATTCCAAGCTTTCTCAAATCTTCCACCTTCTCTTTCCAAATTAAAGTCAATTCTCCATCCAATTCCTAGCCCAAGTCTTCATGCCCATGAGAAGTCCATAGAAAGTTCTGGAATTTTGCTTTCATGGAAACTGGGATTATGGCCGGAATTTATTTAAAACGTCACCGTGACCACTGGAAATTTTCTGTCGAGAGAATATTCGACGGAATATTCCGTCCCAGGTCTTCCGTTAGGACTAACGAATTAAAAGTGAATCCGTCAGTCTTCAGGGTCGGGCAATGATTAGTTAGACTCGAGTTAGCCAAAAATGGGCTCACTCAGCCGGTGATCGATCGGTACTGTCAAGTCACTTGATTAATTGACTCAAGAATCGATTGACTCGGTTGGGACGGTCATTTGATCGGGTCCGAGTCAACTCGCGAAGGACGATTTATAGGAGTTTTCGATAGATTTCCGGCCAATTTCGGGCCTTTTTCTTGATTCTGTGACAAACCTATACATACATCTAGTTTCAACCATTTCAAACTTGCTTCAATCTTCAATTCTTGGCTTCATTCTCTTCCCTGGACTTCAAACTCCATCAGTCCCCAGCCCCCATAAGCGGCTTGGACAATCAATTTCATCTTTCGTTGTAGACCTCGGCTTCTTCAACAGCGAACATCGATTTCTCACTAAAACCACAAGCTCAGGCTCCTTCAATCCCCTTTAAACCTTAATTTCTTCATCTCTGAGCTATTCGGCAGCCATCTCCACTGAGTCCAGTACCATTACCAACACAAACCCAATTGCTGCTTCAGAAAATCAGGCTTCCACCCTCTGAGTTCAACAGCACAGCTCCAAAACTCATCAGAACCCCTTTCTGATCTTCATTCTTCTCGATTCACAAAACTCTATCTCCTGAGCTTCACATCGAGACTACCACCAACCCCGTAGACCCATTTCATCCGATCTCTCTTCTGTTTAATCAAAGCAGCACCATCTGTTCTTCCTCTGTCGAATTGAATCGATCGATTCCACCACCAACCCATCGTCACAGCTCAAACCCTCTCCTTACTCTTCTCATGTGTAAACAGCAACACAGATCAGTAGCAACCGTTGCATTCCTCCTCCTTCTTTGATGAATCGAACCCTTACCTCTCTCGATCGATCTCGAGATCGATATCAACATCTCGAATCCAATGAATCGAACACGAAAACTTGAATCGAGACGGCAAAGCTGACCATCAAGTTGTTTGCTTCTCTTTTGTGTTTTGTGAAAAAAATGAGAGAACTCTCTTGACTTTAGGTATGGAATCGAACAGATTAAAAACGCACATAAACCACCCCGGTTGGGTGCCTTAATAAGTGGTTAGTTACGATAAGGGCTAACCGGTTTCAAACCCCTTATCCTTAGCCGATCCGTATTTAGTACTCTTTCAAATAGGGTGGCCCTTAACCTTGTGGGCTCCATATATCAATCTCATAAAATGACCTTTTCGCCCTTTTGGCTCAAATTGGGTGATTTTTTCTTCTTTTCATCCGTGCGACTCCAAAGTAGCTACAAAACTCAAAACAAGCGTAAAATACATAATTTACAAGAAAAATAGCAAAGAAAGCATAAAACTAGATAGTAAATCGGTGTATTCTACACCTATCGACTACTATGAGGAATAAAAGTTGATCCAGTCAAAACCAAGCTATCCTCACGATGCCGCCACCACGAACCATAAAGGAGCTCCCAGAGTTTCATGGGCAAGGTAACTACATTCGTCGCTTCATACCGGGGCTGGCACAACTCACCACTACGTTTACCCTCTCGCTAAAGAAAGGAGCGAATTTCGCATGGGCTACGCCTCTGACAAAAAGCGTACCCGGAAAGATAAAGCCAAATATTGTCCTCTCCGGCCATCATGAAGCCTCCTGTGCGAGGAAACCACTATGTCTCTACACGGCCCTTTAGCGATATCGCGTTGGAGCTCTCCTCGCACAAGCGGACGACAAAGGAATGGAATACTCCATATACTATTTCAGTCGGAACGCTGAGACGCTGAAACTCGGAGCAACCCCAAGGCGGAAAGAGCATGTTTAGCACTGATTTATTCCATCCAGTTAGGGCACTACCTCCTCTCCAATAAGGTGGTGCTAGTATACAAATCGGACCAGAAAGTTTCTCCTCTTGAAACCTGCTCTGATAGGGAGGCCAGCTAAATGGCTCCTGCGGCTGTCGAGTTCGGCATAACGTGCGTCTCCCAAGGGCCATAAAGGGCCAAGCACATTTAGCGGACCTGTTAGCGGCATTCCCAGGGAAGATGTAGAATTACGAGAAAGATCTCCCCGGGAGATCTTCCAGATATCCTTTTAGTCAAGAAGAAACGTGGCTACTGTTCTTCGACGGCTCTTCCACCCCTGCACTATCTGGGAGAAGCGGGTGTTGTACTAGTATCTCCTGTGGAGAAGTCTTCTCGCACTCTTTCAAGCTAGACTTTCCGTGCACCAATAACTCCAGCTGAGTACTCTAAGCTTTCCTCATCGGACTATCACTAGCCAAACAAGTCGGGGCCACGCGTTTGGAGATAAGAGGAGATTCAAATTACTCATCAACCGGGTAAATGGGATCTATGCATTAAAGGAACTAACACGCACCATACGGAGTGAAGCACAAAAACTACTCAATTATTTCGCTGAAGCAACCATCACACATGTCAGCCGTAGTGACAACAAGCATCTGACTGCTTAGCTACACTAGCCTCGGAGGCTGCGGTTTGAAGGACTGAGAAACCATGGTGGTAAAGCGAACGATAGCTTCAGCGTGGCTTTGCCCAGCCTGAGAAAGTCGAAGATGGCGACTGGAGAACTCCCATCATTCAAGAACTCAACAACTCACTCTTTCAAGGAAGGTCGACCTCAAGACCTTGCAGGAAATTTCTTTATGCTTCAAGGTTTTTTAATATCGCGAAATCTAGACGGATCTCTGTCAAGGTGTCTCGAGGGGAAGAGGAAGCACAGCAGCGGCTTGAACGTATTCATGCCGAAATTACGTGGGATAATATCAGTGGTAACCCTCTGCCATCGTTTACAACGACTTGGATACTACTGGCCGAGAGATGGAAACCAATCCCGATTGCTCAAAAAGCGTGTCCAAATTGCCGAGGCGCCCATGTCGGTCGAAATCCTCAACATCAGCCACACCGGGACTGGCGGGAGCCGTGCATCGCTTTCCTTCGCGATAGCATTCTTCCTACTAACAAAGAGGATGCTTCCAAACTAAGACAGAAGTCCAAAGGTTCGTGTTCCATGATGGGGTTTTATATCGCAAGAGTTTCGGGAGAGTCTACTAAGGTGTTTGGATGACACGAGAGGTCCCGGTTATGTTAAGAGAAATGCCACGAAGGCGAACACCAAGGAAAACAAAAATTATTCCTACAGATACCACGAAAGGTACTGCGGCCGACCATGGAAGACAGCGCGGCTACCTTCGTTCGAGATGCAAAGAATGCAGATTCATGGAAACCTCATCCACACGCCTTCAACACCCTTGCACGCAATAAGTAGCCCGTGGCCCTTTTATAGTAGGGACTCGACATCATCTAGGAAGATCAACCCCCCATCCTCAAAACGGCATGAGTACATAATAACTAGCGACCGAGTACTACCAAGTGGGTTGAGGCCGTCCCAGAAAGGAACCCATTTGGAGCCACAATCGCGGCGTTCATCAAGGAGCACATCATCTCTTAGTTTTGGCGTACTAAACACATCATCACCGACAATAAGCACACCTTTTGCTAACAAGCAAGTATGGGAACTACTTGAGGCCGGACGGTACATGACAATCCCCAGAACCTGGCATGAGCAATTGCCGATGGCTCTCTGTGGGCGTACATAATATCTCCCTAGAAGCTCCACTCAAAGACATGTCTCCTTACTCCCTCGTCTGATACGAGACGCAATCCTCCCGGCGAAATCAAGATCCCATCCGCGAATTGCCGCGGCGGCGGACCCGGTGGAGCAGAAGCCGAATCACTCAATGCGAGTGCGGAGGCTGGATACTCTAGACTCCAAAAGATCCGGGCGGAGGAACATGCGCAATATACGGGAGGATTTCAGGCGTACAACAGCCATGTAAAATCCAGGGTTTCAAGGAAGGAGATCTGGTGCTAAAAACCGCCAAACACATCCAGCATCAAAGTTTTCTCCCAAATGGGAAGGGCCGTACATAATCACTAAAGCATATAACGGTTACTACAAGATCATCAAAGAAGATGGGGAAAGCTAGAGGCGGTTATCAATGGAAAATGGCTAAAGGTGTCTACGCCTAATCATTCCCTGCAACATGCTACATCAAAAGTGTGAGCGTCCCGGCATTTTCTCCACTTTTACTTTCTTTCTTGTCTCCAGGTTATCGAATTTCAATACAAAGCCAATGGATGGCGAGAATCTCTTTATTTTCTTCAAAAAAAAAAAAAAAAAAAAAAAAAAAGGGAGCTTTCGAATCTCATAATGCAAATCGAAAAGCCCATCTAGTAGATTATAATCCACAAAATATCATCTTCAATCGGCCATGATATCTTTGGTCCTACTCTTCAAATCTTTAGTTAACTCCTCAATCTTCCAAGACTCCAGGGCCAAAATTTCCTCTTCTTCGAGCATGGCTTTGCGTGGCGGGAATCACGCGGCAAGAATACCAATACATGTCAGCCTTCAATGCCGGCGGGGCCGCAGCCAGGAACAAACGTTAAATTCCAAAAGATTCGCGAGTAAGCACCATGTTCTCCCACTTTGGATGGGTGACTCCATAGCACGGCACGAATGGACACATTCTCCATCTCCACAATCATTGGCTGACGAGTTCACTACGGAAACCAAAGCGGACGAACAGCACTTCACCACGTTCTGGTAGCAATATGGCCATATGTTTTCCATATCCTCGTATAAAGAGACTACGAATTCTTCCACTTTCCAAGAAACCACCAACATTAGATAATTGGAGGAGAGACACCTCATACGAGTCCCAAACGATGAACTGCGAAGGGTATTCATGACCAAGAGAGCCCTAAATCCAGCATTCTCCAAATCCATGATCAACAAAATTCGGACTGAAGGAAGAGGAACAACTAGGTCATCCTCGTCGATACTTGATGACGCATGCTCCAACGGATATCTACACTGAGAATTTTCCCATTTACACAACAAGCATTAAAGTGTGTGTCAATCCGCCAAAGAAGAAGAAAACATACCGGTATGATTTTCTTAACCCAGAATAACATTTGTTGGGGCGCTCATGCAAGAATCGGACCTCGCCCTCATCAGGAGAACTTTGGTTGGTTAGAAGATGACTCGAATGCGCGACATGACAAAGAGAAATCAACAAGAAGAATCTTTTTCTCAAACAAGGAATATGATGTGTTTGCAATGGGTATAAATACGGGATTCTAAAAGGAAAGGAAGAAATAAGGGACATAACGCTTTGATTCTAGCATGAACAATGCCCTAGTGAAGCCGCACGTGAAGTAAAGCAAAATAAGGAAACTTTGCTATCAGAAGAAACGCCTACTCCCTCCTTATTTACATAAGTCATACCTGCAAGCATGGTTTCCAAGATTGGACCGGCCCCACCAATTGCGACTTCTCAATGCCGCCCAAGTCACTCGAAGCATGGTTTAGAGATTGGACGGCCCACCAATTGCGACTTCTCAATAACGCCCAAGTCACGCTTTGCAAGCATGGTTTCAAGATTCCAGATGGCCCAGCCCATGGTGCGCGAGCCTCCCAATGCCGCCCCAAGTCACGCACAGCACGAGCGGCTTCTACACTTCGCGCCGGTCCCCGGCTAGCACTCGGTTTCCCAACTCCGCTAACTTCCCAACGTCGCCCAAGCTGCCTGGGCCCCCTCAGTGTGTGACCTCGTTTGTGCAAAACTACAGGAAGGCAAGTATTCCAAATCCTATTTATAAAGGTCAGACAAGCCTCTTTCAATTTTCTTTACGGGTTGTTGTTAACGGTTTGTCACCATCTTATGCTTACCTCGACAAAGCCCTGTTCCGAGGCTAGCGGGGGACTTAATGTTGATGGTGGTTTTTAGACAAGGGTAAAATTGTAAAACCCATGACCTAGTGTTACCCCGCAACACATTGAATAAGAGCATTTAACTCAGGTGTAAATAATTAATAGGGGTATTTTTTCAAAATGCAGTTAGGAGTTTTCAACACGGAACCTAATTCCAAAACAAGCGCATATTGCGCACCATGGAAACCATGCCAAGCCCAGTCGCATCTTGCACCATGGCAACAATGCCAAGCCGCATCTTTGCGCACCATGGCTGACAATACTGCCAAACCAAGTCGCATCTTTGCGCACCATGGCAACAATGCCAAGCCGCATCTGCACCATAGCAACAATGCCAAGCCAAGTCGCATCTTTACTTTGTTGATGGTGGTTTTTAGACAAGGGTAAAATCGTAAAACCCCATGACCTAGTGTTTTTAGCAACACATTAACTAAGAGCATTAAACTTTCAGTGTAAATAATTAATAGGGGTATTTTTTCAAAATACCGGATTAGGAGTTTTCAACCTGGAACCCTAATTCCAAACCAAACCGCATACTGCGCACCATGGCAACAATGCCAAACCAAGCCGCATCTGCGCACCATGCAGCAATGCCAAACCAAGCCGCACTCTGCGCACCATGGCAACCATGCCAAACCAAGGCAGCATCTGCAGCACCAGCAACCATGCCAAACCAAGCCGCTCTGCGCCATGGCAACCATGCCAAACCAAGCGCGCCTCTGCGCACCATGGCAACCATGCCAAATAGGCCCGCATCTGCGCACCATAGCAACCATGCCAAACCAAGCCGCACTCTGCGCGCCATGGCAACAATGCCAAACCAAGCATCGCTGCGCACCATGGCAACCATGCCAAACCAAGCGCATCTGCGACCATGGCAACCATGCCAAACCAAGCCGCTCACCAGCACCATGGCAACAATGCCAAACCAAGCCATCTGCGCACCATGGCAACCATGCCCAAGCCAAGTAGCATCTTTGCGGCGCCAGCAACCATGCCAAACCAAGCGCATCTTTTGCGCACCATGGCAAGTGCCAAACCAAACCGCAAACTGCGCACCATGGCAACCGTGCCAAACCAAGCCATACTGCGCACCATGGCAACCATGCCAAACCAAGCCGCACTCTGCGCACCATGGAAACCATGCCAAACCAGCCATCACCATGCGCCATGGCAACCATGCCAAACCAAGTCCGCACTCTGGCACATGCCAACAGCCATGCCAAACCAAACCGCTACTTTGGCCCGCCAAATAAGCCGCCACCAAACCAAGACCGCATACTGCGCACCATTGGCACAACCATGTCCAAGCCATATTTCCAAGCCACTATGCCTCTGCCCACGCCAAATATGGCGCCCAGGCTTGCAGACACCTTTATGTCAAGCACCATGTAACAGCGCCCAAATTCCAACACTTTGCCATTGCGCCCCATGCCAAATGGCCGTACGTGCCATTGGCACATGCCAGCAGCATGTAAGCCATATTTCCAAGCCGCTATGCCTTTGGGCCACGCCAAACATAGCGCCCTAGGTTACAAGACTTGCAACTAGGTCAACATGGCCGCACGTGCCATTGGCACATCCAGCGCGTGTCGCAAGCCATATTTCCAAGCCGCTATGCCTTTGGCCACGACATAGCGCCTAGGTTTCGGGACTTGCAACTAGGTCAACATGGCCGTGCGTGCCAATGGCACATGCCAATATGCTTGCTAACGGCTTTTCAAAGCCACGGCCCTAACAGCCGCATGCCCAAAGTACTCCTAGCTAGTTTCCCTATCAAGGTCACGGCCTAAAGGCCATGCATGCCATTGGCACATGCCAACATGCTCGCTAGCTAGTTTCCCTATCAAGGTCACGGCCACAAGCCCATGCATACCAAAGCCACGGCCCTTGGCACATGCCAACATGCTCGCTAGCTAGTTTCCCCTAGCAAAATACATGCCGCATGCCCTACGCAAAATCCACGCATGCCATTGGCACATGCCAACATGCTTTCGCTAGCTAGTTTCCCTAGCAAAATCACGGCCCTAATGGCCACGCATGCCATTGGCACATGCCAACATGCTCGCTAGCTAGTTTCCCTATCAAGGTCACGGCACCTAATCTTTGTACATGCCATTGGCACATGCCATTGGCACATTACCACACACTATTTGGTTCCCTATCAAATAGTGCAACCTACCACCATGGCATTAGCATGCCATTGGAACATGCAAACACACGCTGGTATCTAACTTGCAAACCGTGCAACCTACCACCCAAGGCATTCCGCACATGCCATTGGCATATGCCAAACCACTGTTGGTAACTAACTTGCAAGCCGTGCAAACTACCACCAAGGCATTCGCACATGCCATTGGCACATGCCACCGCGCCACTAGCGGCGCCACTTGCACTCAAGATGCAACCAACACTCGAGACATCAACACAAAATGGGGATGCTTCTTTAGGGTTTTGGTTTGGCGGTCCTGACATGCAGCGTACACTACGCTCACATTTAAGAAAGCGTGAAAAGGAATAAAAGCGGTCAAATAAAGAGGAAATAATGGTGAAAAACGTTTTCGCCCATTAAACCATCATGCGGTTACCACCTCCTCCCATTATTTCACCCTTTACTCTCTTCCTTCATGAGGCCAGAGTGCGGTTCAATCTCGACTTCTATAAATAGGTCTTACCTATTTCCACTAGACAACAAGTCTCGGTCGGGAGAAATATACTACACTTACACTCTCGAAAGGCAACTTTGCAAGCTCTCCCAAAAACTTTTCATCTCTTGCAAGATTCCTAAGCTTTCACTTTGATACAAGTCGAGATACTACTCTCCTCAACACCTTTCTTTGCTTCCTCCCCAAATCAACCCTTCTCCTCCACTTTGTGACCAGAAGCAAGTCTGGGCGGCCATTTCTTGGTTTAGGCCGGACTTATGCAGATTGATCTCCCGAATCTATAAAGTGCTCCGTGCAGCACATTTGTTTAGGGTTTGAACCGGTTTTCTCACTCACACAGAGATTCCCGAAATCGTGAAAGCGATTTTACCCATAAACAATTGGCGACCACGGTGGGAGGATTGATCTATCGGCTACAATGTCAGACTGTCGATATCGTTCTTCGACCCAGATGTCAAGATGGTAGGGGAAGGCGACTCAATCCGACGCAACTACCAGACAACCGGTTACTAGTTGTAAAACTACGAAAAGCGGGGACTTGAAGGCCTCGGTCAACTCAGCTGCCCCTAGCCCGATTACCGGTTATAAAACTACACCTGAAAACTGGGGACTCGTTGAAGATGCTACCAGCGATTGGGGACTTGCGACTCGGTCCGACTCAAGCTGCCGGACAACTTGGTTATCGATTGTTAAAACTACATGGCAGAACTCGTGAAGATGCTACAGCAATGGGGACTAACTGGCGATGCCACCAGCAAAGCCGCCTTTTACGGAGAGGCGTGTTCACAAAACCTATGAAGTGAGTAAATTTAGACTTGCATAAAGATATACGATCTATTTTAGGTTCCTAGTAAAACCGTCATGCTTGAGTCTTGTGCCTATTCTAGCTTTACACTCTCATAGAAACAATATTCCTTTCAAAAACATAATCAGAGTCATATTATCAAAACCATTCATCCCGAAATAATCCAATACCTAAAAAGCTACCAATTTGTCTATCAAAGTCAAGCTTTGAACCGGACATCAATATGTCTTTCAAAAAAAAGAAGAACCTAAATGAAAGATTAACGAAGAGAAATGTTGAGGAAAATCATCAAACCGCTCTCTTCATAGTCAACATCTTGGAAAGCTTTTGAGTTCCACCTCCTGTCGTGCAATCTCCTCGGCGGAAAGTCTTTCGATTGCTTGCATCTTTCAACTTTTGGATCTCCAAGGCATTCGACAAACCACGAAGTGTTGAACTCCTTTTCTACGCACACGTGGCGATATTGCTCCCGGTCGGCAATAACGTCTTGAGAAGCGGTGTGACCAGTCACCTCACACATATCCTCGATGGAAGATAAAGACTCTTCCACTGCGCTAACCAATGCAAATCGACTAGTGACTTTATTGGTTGTGGCCATATGTCCGTACTTCTCCCAGTTACGGTGTACAACGCCTCGTGCTTAGCCGAGGCTTTATTGAAGCCGCCAACTTGCACATGACCGGGATAAGGAACCAAGTACGGAGGATCAAAAAAGGCGCATGCACCTGGCCTCACGACTTGCAAAGGGTCTTCTTCCATGCCCTACAGCGGCAACCATCAGAGAATCATCGTAGTTTGAGCCACATCATGCCGGCAATTTGCTAACGCCCATCTCAAGTCACCGGTGGTCACAAAAGCAAGTTTTCGTGTGGCTCTGCCCCAGAATCATCCTCGAACCGGATTCCTCCTGCGAACTTGAGTTAGACATTTTTCAAAAGAAGAAGAAAGAAAGAAGCGCTTGCCGGACGCGCTTACCCGTGCTTGACACGCTTACGGCACGCACATGCCAGGCCGCACGCATGCACGCAGCGCGCATGCCAGCCATGATACCACACTCTGTGCTAACAATTTGCATCCTTCCAGCGCTAACAACTTGCGCCCTTCCAGCACCATCCTTGCCCTTCGAAACAGCGCCATGGCTCCAGCACTTCGTGATCAAAACCGTGTCATCTCTGCACGATACACTTACGATCACCAGAACCAGAGCCACTTCCGCCACCCCAACGGTTCTTCAAGCATGGCAACTTCAGCCGTCACCCGGAGACGCTACTCCACCATCGGGGCAAGATACTAGAAGATCCGGAAGAAGCCGACCCTCTTTTAGCACTATTGATTTGATGAAAAGACAAAGCGATACTTGACGGGACGTGCGTTTATAGATGAAGAGGCTCGCGTTGCTCTTAGACGCCCAGTAGAAGGGGATAAGCAATCTAATTTCGTCACACATGAAGATCAGGAAAGACTTCTCAAAAATCGAAAGCAAGGGAAATCAACAACTCTCTTGAGTTCACTGGGAGACCCTTCTCCCGTCGGGACCACGCCTGATAGGAACTTGACCCACAAAGTCGTACGGTCTATGATGAAACAGGTTATGTGAGATTCTATGTTTCTCCAAGGCGTAGCATCAAGACATATTTTGCACCCCTCAACCGCCTGCGCATCGGGAAGCGGGCGCTTCCCGCCCGGAAGCCGTTCCCAAACCCCAACCTCTCTAGAAAGCACGATTGATAGATAAAGCGGGGACTCTAACCTCTGTTCTCTTGAGGGATGTCGAGTTTGACAGAACGTGACGCGGCCTCCAGACTTCAAAATGGTAACCGTCGAGGCTCGAAAGTTGCAAGGCGTCTTTCAACATTCTCTCCAAAAGTAGCTCGCATCAACGTTCTCTCCGAAGTAGCTACGCATCGGCGTTCTCCGGCCAGCGGCCCTTCAGCGTTCGCTTCAACGCCACTCCTTCACTGCAAAGTTTGCTCGCTTACGCATCCGGCCAATCCTTTTACTTCCACGAATCCCATAGAATATCAGCCAACCTAATTTGTTACCACGATAATGTAGTCTCTCTGATTACATCTCAACCCAAGCTACATTGCCCCTCACTCGTTGATACCAGCCCGAGCTTCGCGCAGCAACTACTACAAAGATGGAAACACGTAAACCGTACTTGAGGACGGAAGATATGCACGGGGAGCCCTTCAGCATCAAAGCTACGAAGAACAATCCACCAAAATCCATTACCCATAACAAGGTCCTCTACTCTTCAAGGGTGCGAGGCGCAAGAACATCATCACCTCTTTGTCTAGAAAGACGCCTTGACACTTTACGAGGCGCGGAGGATCCAGGAGTCTGCACTATCCAGGATATGTCGTCATGTAATTACGAGCATCCAGTGTCACATCCGGAAAGTACGATAGGCTTATATCAAATCCCGTGGAGGATTCAAGGCGATATAATGAAAGTAGGTCATGCATAGGGACTACCAGCGTAAGATGATTTCACTCCCTCGGCCCAGGTTGTGCGGAGTTTCAACATCATCATGCTCCGAGGGTTTACGAGCCGCGGGAATTTCTCAACATGAACCCGTACATGTGCAGAAAACTCCAAGAGCACGCGAGAAGGTTACATTCACGTATTCATCCATTCCATCATATCAAGCGAAGTATGGCCAGGGGACTTCTCGCTACACCCCATTTCGTAAGATAGAGCCCTAAATCGGCGTCCTCAAGTGCGAGCGAGTCCCAACAGGACGGATTCGAAGGAAGGAGCGACTAGGTTATCCTCTTCGATAACACTAACGCATGCTCAACGGGATATCTACGCACAAAGGAAAATTTTCCATTCATCAAACAAGCGGTAAAGCGTACGTCGGTCCACCAAAGAAGAAAACACCCGGTATGATTTTCTTAACCGAATAACCTTTGTTGGGATGCTCTGCCCAGTCGGACCTCGCGCCTTCACTGGAGAACACAATTTGGTTAGAAGATGGTTAGAGTCTCTGCGTGCGACACGACAAAGAGAAAGCTTCGACAAGAAAGAACCCTTTCTCAAATGGGGAGATGATGCAATTCACGTCGGATATGAATACGGAACCTTAAAAAGGAAAGGAAGCAATGAGGGACATAACGCTTCCATTTTAGCATGGAAAATGCCATGATCGAAGCCGCCGCGTGAAGGGAAGGCAAAACAAAGGAAACTTTGCTATACGCCCAGAAACACCTACTCCCTCCTTGTTTTACACCGGCCCCTGCGCCCGACTAGCGCAATCGGCTTCCACACCTCGCGCTGGGGTCCCGCCCGGCTAGCACGCTCGGTCTCCCAACTCATGCCCAACTTCCCAACGTCGCCCAAGTTGCACCGGTCCCACCAATTGCGCCAACTTCCCAATGACCGCCCAAGTCACGCCCAGCAAGCACGCCTGACTTCCCTACCTTGCGCCGGTCCCACAGCTACCACGCCGGTTTCCTAACTCAGCGTCAACTTCCCAATGACCGCCCAAGTCACGCCAGCACGCCAGCTTCCCTGCCTTGTAGGTCCCACCAGCTAGCACACCTAGTTTCCTTCATCGGATGGCCAGCCCCAAGTCACGCATTGGACACCCATGGTTCCTACCTTCGCGTCCCACCCCATTGCACTCCCAGGTTCTAACTCGCGACCTCCCAATGTCACAGCCCAAGTCAGCGACAAGCACGCACAGCTTCCCTGCCTTGCGCTTAGGTCCCACCCGGCTAACACGCCAGGTTTCTAACTCGCGTCAACCTCCCAATGAGCCCAAGTCACGCCGACAAGCATGCACGGCTTCCCTACCTTCGCCGGTCCCACCGACTAGCACGCCAGTTTCTAACTCGCGTCAACTTCTCAATGCGCCCGACTTCTGTCTCTCAGTGATCTTTGACTTCCCAATTCTTGACCTCCCAGGTTTGTGCAAAACTACCGGAGGCAAGGATTCCAAGTCCTATTTATAAAGGTCGAGACAAGCCTCCTCAATTCTCACGGTTTCTTTGTTGATAGTTTGTCACCATCTTATCGCTTACCTCGCAGCAAAGCCCTGTTCCGAGCTAAGCGGGGACTTAATGTTGATGGTGGTTTTTAGACAAGGGTAAAATCGTAAAACCCCATGACCTAGTGTTACATGACACATTAACTAAGAGCATTTAACTCGGGTGTAAATAATTAATAGGGGTATTTTTCAAAATACCGGATTAGGAGTTTTCAACACGGAACCCTAATTCCAAACCAAGCGCATCTTTGCGCACCATGGCAACAATGCCAAACCAGCGCGCATCTTTGCGCACCATGGCAACCATGCCAAACCAAGCCATCTCTGCACCAGCAACAATGCCAAACCAAGCCGCATCTTGCGCACCATGGCAACCATGCCAAACCAAGCCGCACTCTGCGCACCATGGCAACCATGCCAAACCAAGCGCGCTCTGCGCACCATGGCAACCATGCCAAACCAAGCATCTTTGCGCACCATGGCAACCATGCCAAACCAAGCGCACTCTGCGCACCATGGCAACCATGCCAAACCAAACCGCACATCTGCGCACCATGGCAACCATGCCAAACCAAGCCGCATCTTTAAGCACCATGGCAACCATGCCAAACCAAAGCGCATCTTCTGCGGCGCCATGGCAACCATGCCAAACCAGCGCTCTGCGCACCATGGCAAACCATGCCAAACCAAAAGCGCTCTTCTGCGCACCATAGCAAAGTGCCAAACCAAGCGCATCACTGCGCACCATGGCAACCATGCCAAACCAAACCATATCTTGCACTTTTAGCAACGGCGTTGAAACCAAGGCGCGCTTTAGCACCATGGCAACCAAAACCAATATCTTAGCGACCATGCCAAACCAACTTCACCATAGTAACCATGCCAAACCAAGCCGCACTCTGCGCACCATAGCAACCATGCCAAACCAAAAGCAGCACTCTGTATACCATGGCAACCATGCCAAACCAAGCCCATCTGCGCACCATGGCCGACCATGCCAAGCCAAGCCATGGTTTGCAAGGCACCATGGCAACCATGCCAAACCACGTGCCATTCCCTGCGCACCATGGCAACAACGCCAAATTCAAGCCACTATGCCTTTGGCCCCGCTTAACATAGCGCCCTAGGTTTGCGCAAGACTTGCAACTAGGTCAACATGGCATACGTGCCGTTGGCACATGCCAACACGTGTCATAAGCCATATTTCAAACCGCTATGCCTTTGGCCCACGCCCAACATAGCGCCCTAGGTTCACAAGACTTGCAACTAGGTCAACATGGCCGCGTGCCATTGGCACATGCCAACATGTGTCGCAAGCCATATTTCAAGCCGCTATGCCTTTCAAGGAAATATAGCGCCTAGGTTTGCAAGACTTGCAACTAGGTCAACATGGCATGTGCCAATGGCACATGCCAATATCTTGCTAGCGGCTTGTTCTGCAAAAGCCCATTACCAATGACCCGCTATGCCTTTGGAACATGCCAACATGCTCGCTAGCTAGTTTCCTTATCAAGGTCACGGCCACAAAGGCCATGCATGCCATTGGCACATGCACCGCGACATATTTCGCTAGCTAGTTTCCCAGCAAAATCAGCGCCCTAGGATGGCCCATGCATGCCATTGGCACATGCCAACATGCAATATGCTAGCTACTTTTCTACCAAAGCCACGGCCCTAAAGGCCATGCATGCCATTGGCACATGCCAACATGCTCGCTAGCTAGTTTCCCTATCAAGGTCACGGCCCTAAAGGCCATGCATGCCATTGGCACATGCCAACATTCTCGCTAGCTAGTTTCCCTAGCAAAATCACGGCCCTAACGGCCCACGCATGCCATTGGCACATGCCAACATGCTTGCTAGCTAGTTTCCCTAGCAAAATCACGGCCCTAACGACCACGCATGCCATTGGCACATGCCAACATGCTCGCTAGCTAGTTTCCCTATCAAGGTCGGCCCTGGCCACGCATGCCGTTTGGCACATGCCAAACACATGCTGGTAGCTAACTCCCTATCAAGGTGCAACCTACCACCAGGCCGCACATGCCATTGAACATGCCAAACCACACCTATTGGTAGCCTAACTTGCAAACCGTGCAACCTACCACCAAGGCATTCGCACATGCCATTGGCATATGCCAAACACACCTGCCAGCTGGTGGTGCAAACCGTGCAACCTACCACCAAGGCATTAGCACATGCCATTGGCACATACCAAACAAGTAACCTAATTCAAAGTGCAAACCACCACCAAGGCATTCGCACATGCCATTGGCACATGCCACCACGCGCCACTGCGGCGCCACTTGCACTCAAGATGCAACCTTCGGGTCTGAGACATCAACACAAACTAGGGGATGCTTCTTTAGGGTTTTGGTTTGGCAGTCCATGACATGCGGCGTACACTACGCTCACATTAAGAAAGCGTGAAAGGAATAAAGCGGTCAAATAAAAGAAATAATGGTGAAAAACGTTTTCGCCCATTAAACCATGCGGTTACCACCTCCTCCCATTATTTCACCCTTTACTCTCTTCCTTCATGAGGCGAGTACGTTTCAATCTCGACTTGTATAAATAGGTCTTACCTATTTCCACCGGACAACAAGTCTCGGTCGGGAGAAATATACTACACACACTCTCGGAAGGCAACTTTGCAAGCTCTCCCCAAAAGCTTTCATCTCTTGCAAGCTTCCTAAGCTTTCACTTTCGATACAAGTCGAGATACTACTCTCCTCAACACCTTTCTTTGCTTCCCTCCCCAAATCAACCCTTCTCCTCCACTTTGTGACCGAAGCAAGTCTTTGGGCGGCCATTTCTTGGTTTAGTAGGACTTATGCGGATTGATCTCTCGAACCTATAAAGTGCTCCACGTCAGCACATTTGTTTAGGGTTTGAACCGGTTTCTCACTCACCTCACCGAATTCTACTTGAAATCGGCTTGATTTTGCAGTAAACACACCAGTAAGTAAATTATTGAGCTGAAAAGGACGGTGAGTTGTCAGAAACAGAAGCCGAAAGTTGTCGGCAAAAGAAGGAAAAACTTTATGGAAAAGTAGTGCAGGCGAAGTATAAATCACCTCCACGAGAGAAGTGAAGTAAAATGGGTTGTATACCATTAGGATTGACAAGCCTATAAATAAGGTCCTTGGGCTAGGCATGAGGATTGGATTTTAGAGAGAGGAGAGAGCTTTGCTTAGAGAGTGAGATTAGGTTTCCTTGTATTGAAGAACTTGTATTTTCACTCCTTGGTGATAAATAAATAAATATTTTCTAATTTCAAAACACTTATCATGTCTAAAACGGTCTTATTATTTACTTGCGTGTCTTTACTCGATTTCCGTGTAGTTATATTTTGGCGCTAGAAAGCAGGGAATTCATCCTCATCTAAGAGTTTGAGAAAGGTGGAAAATGTTTAAAAATCTTAGAAGTTAGAATCTAGCGATTTTTTAAAAAAAAAAAAAACTAGGAGTTTAGTAGATATAAAAGCGATTCACTCATAGTTAAGATTGAAATCTGGGGAGAGGGAGTAATCTTTGGGTGTTGCACCGTAGTGGAGATAGATTTGGAATCACAGAACCCGAGAGATTAGTTGATAAGATAGAACACGGATCAAGCGAGGCAATTGATAGCAAGGAGAAGCAAGCGGTTAGAGAGCCTTGAAGAGGAAAGAAATGAAAGAAAAAAGGCACCTGCGACTAGTATTTAAAAATACTTAAATATACTCCACTTTCCTCTTTGCCTTAAAATTTGTACAGGCTTGGTAACTCGTCTAATTAGGTACGGAGGGGTATAAAAATCTTGAATCAACACGCATGGTCAATGGATTCGGTCGATGAAAAAGAATGAAGTAGTTTTCACGATTTGTGATGTTGTTCTCATTTAGAACTAGTTTTGGGTTCATAATACTATAATTTACAAAATCGGTTTAATCAAATGAAACTAAAATACAAGAAATGATCTTATTATTATGATTCGGGCGTGCAAGTATTATCTAAAAGAAAATTCTAATCGGGGTTTCTATCAAGCACCAAAGTATTTGTAGATCTAAACTTAATACTTATATGGACTAACGAATAAATAATTTCAGAAATTCCAAGATTTGCTTTAGTAAATTTAAGATATGAAATCATACAAAAATTTTAACGGATCTACCCATCGCCAAAAACTTCCGGTTGAGGCATTTGTTAACTGCGAGCTTGACAAATCTCAAATCCATCTCCATTCACATTTGTTTACCAAAAGATAATGCAAGAGGAGTAGATGGCTTCCCATCTTGGTACATGAAACATAAATGGAAGGAAATATGTGAGGCTAGCTGGGACTTGATATTTCTCTCCAGCGACTTAATTTTGAGAGAAAACTCATTATGACATTTAAGAATTTGTGATCTCTCTCCATCTCCGAGGTATCTCCAAGGTTCCCAAATGGATGACAAAATTAGCCGTGGATTCCGGTAATAGCTACTTCTTATCGGTAGAGCTCCATTGGTGCTCTCTCTCTAGTTTAGTCTAAACTTCTATATAATTCTACAGGGTTCGATCTACTATATAAGGTATGGAAAATTATCTATATACCCCTACTATAAAAAGGAAGTTTACATGATTACAAAATTACCCTTAATCAATCCTCATTGGGTATTTGATTGCTTGACCAGTGAAGAGCCTACCTTCACTATTCTTAAGGCCCCCGGAATATGGTGCGGATGAGGATGGTATACTTGAGGATGGTATCAGCGAGAAGAGAATGATATTACAAATTTAGGTTCGATTATAAAGGAAAAACAAAACCCAGAAATCTGAGGAAAAACTCAAAAAAAAAGAAGTTAGAAACTCCATCAAAAGGTTGTGAAAGTCTGAGACAGTTGATGACTACTACATCATTTCTGCGTCATCATTGCAATAAGTGCACCTCACGCATTGCACAAAAGTAGAATATCGAGGAGGCGGCACCCTCTTGGCTAAAGTTTCCCTTAGGGTCGATCGGAAGATAAGGAGAAGCCGGAAGTGATGCCGCATGATCACTGTTCAATAGCAATAGTTGCCTAGTATGAAATTTGAGGTACCATGGACAGGAAGGTTAGGTGAGCTAGAAGGGCCCAGGACCTCTAGCATCTATATGGATATTGAATAGGCATCTTCACTGGTTGTTTAACAAAGTACCGCCCTATCTAATGCGCCTTGAAAACAAAAGGAAAAAAAGCGAGGCTAGCTCTAAAACACCCATAGTTTAAAGGTTTTCCTCATGCTCAGAAATAAATTGGCGCTTCCTTGCCCATATATAAATTGCATCACTGACCCGGCCAGCAATTGTTACTCTTCCAACACTTGAAATAGAAATCTTTGGTGTTTTCCCATCTCTACCAGGACAACGATGCCTGGACTCGCTCATACATCGGCATTGCTAATACCTTATCGTCTCCTTGGCTATGTGTGGTGTAAATAGTGCATGTGCAATTAACTTATCGACACGGCGGGCGTGCCTACCTAATCCTGGCTAATGCATAAGTAATGTGATTTGGGCACTAGTCAGGATAGGAGTTTACTCTCTGAAAAGTCCTACATATAGTCTCTGGAATGCTCATTTGGAACTCGCTACCATTTCTTGTTAACATACTTTCTTCACTATACCTATATCGTACAAGAACTATATAATATTTATCATTCCATTCTTAATTTAGTTATGTGTTCTCAAATGAGTGTTTCTACGAGATCAAATGAGACAACGAAAGAAACATGGGGCTGAGACTAAAGTGCTACAGTGCATCTGAGAGTTAGCTAATGGTATATCGACATCCACAAACAGTCTACATAGCTACTATCGATTCCTTGTCTCTCTTAAAAGTTTAAGAACATTGCATAAGTCTATGAGATTCATGCTTATAAGTTTTCACCAAAAATCATAAAATATTTTATAGGTAAGCATATTGAAATATCTTTTGAAAAGATGCGGTTACTCCATATTTTAGCAATGATAAGCAATTTTACCACTTGAAACAAGCCCCATTTGTTGCTCTTTTTTATGAAACAAGTTGATGTATAATAAAGTTATACCACAAAAGCTATCCACTGGTTGCGGGACTAAAGAGCATTGGAATTCAAAGACAAAGAGACCGAGGTTCCGTTAGGATAAATAAACAAACACAAGCAAATGACTCAAAATTTTATGGAACACGAACAATCCTTGACTTGGTATACCTCTTACGTATGCTTGGTGCTAAATAACATAGATCTTGAGGCTCGTATTCTTAAAAAATACTATCATGTATCGGTACTATCCACTTGGGTGAATATGCATTGGATGTAACTATCATCAAAACTAACAACATTTAGAAGAAGTACATCTAAACTAAATGTATTTGAAACAAGATCCACATGGAAATTTTCTGACAAATAACATTGAAATTGAGGCTCCAAACTGATGATGTTCTTTATGTTGGGACATAAACTGAAATTAAAAGTACAAAAATTACCCAAATCGGATATGAATACATCACTGAAATGTCACTAGCAAAAAAGCCAATTTGTATAATTTGAAAAACATGGAAACATCTCAATCTAATCTAATGTTTACCAATAAAACCTTAATTTTTAAGCGGATCACATTTGGTGAGTTAAGTTTGGTAGTTGTAGACCTCCTGCCTCGTATGGGAGTATCCTGTGATGAAAAACCACAAACATGAATGTTAAATATTGTTGGCTAAGACAATGAAAATATGAAAAACACCCATTATATTCTACAGATCTTACCAATGAAGAACTATCTTAGATCGGGCGCTACGGCCCATCACGGGAAATTATGGGGAACGGATAACTTATATTTGAGAGGAGAAGTCATCATGACAATTAGTTCAAAGACATCTGTGAGTGTGTCTCTCTTCTCTTTGATCTCCACGGGGTATCTGTAAGTAGTGTATTGATTCCCACTTCAAACTATAACTACTTCGTCATAACTCATACGAGCTCGTGCTTGAAAATTCGGATATAAGCACAACTCCGGTTACTAGTTTTTCCACCTCACTTCCACTACCTTGTCTCCTCTCTGAATCTATGTTCTTTAGCAAAACTTCTTCACATATTCAAGGGCTTGGTTGGATTATATAGAGAAATTTACTTGGTTTACTTACTTTCCTAGAATATAACTAACAAGCCTAATGGATATTGTTTAATTGTGCCCATTGACCCAAGCCCGATTATTACTATTCTAGAGCCTAGAATGGGTATGAGTGAACTCGATTGGCAGACAGACGAGATTTTTTTTTTTTTTTTGATCGGAAGAGGGATTTATGCAGAGAAAAAGAATGTATACGAAATACGAGAGGTAGTTTTTGAAAAAAAAAAAAAAAAAAAAGATACGAAATTAAGCAAAACAATACTCCGATTCACCGAATAGTATAGGAGTAATTTGCATGGACTCTAATACCAAAACTTGCAGTCCAAGTGAGACAGAGATTTGGCCAGTGCACAACTCAATCATCAGTTTTGGAATCACTTCATATAAATAGCAAGCATGTTCCCCAGACTAAGGTAATGTTTTGACAGGCTTCTCTACACAACTCTATTCCCACAAGTTAAGTGGGTGATGCCATACAAACTTTATTAAATCCTCGATGAGTTATAATGGAAAATTGCTAGACTTAAAAGAGGCAGTGGATGATATGGTTCCTGATTTTTACGCTGTGATATGGGAAATTTGAAAGATGGGAATTGCTAGAGTGTATAGGGAGCAAGGAAAAAAACTAAAAAGATTTATTTGGTGGCTATAAACCGAAATATTGCCCATGCAGTTCATCAAAGGAGGTTTTTCAAGGGTTTTACAGAAATCAAGTGCTATTCAAATGGGGAAGACAAAATGTTATTTCCATTTGTAACTTTAGCCGTGGTCTTATGACCTAGCATAACCAATTAAACAACTAAAATGCAGGAATATATAATGAGCCTTGAGATATAGAGGACTTGCAGCACGAAACAAATATAATGAGCCTTGAGATATAGAGGACTTGGCACAATTTATTTCGATCAAGGTTCTATAAAAGCATAACATGTTACACAATGTCCCTTTCATTAACACTAACAGAGATCTATACATTAGTAAAATCCAATTACAAGTCCAGCACAATACACTCTGAAATTGAAATATAAGCTGACTGAAATTCAAAAAGTACACCACTAATACAATCTCAAATTTCTCCACCTAAAACCAAATTCATAATTTGAAAATTTTAAAACATCTCCAGTTCAATAGTTACCAATATAAAAGATCTTTAATTTTCTGCAGATTTACAATTTCGTCAGTTGTTGCATGAAACAGAACCACAACAATTTCTTCAGTTTACTTGAACAGTCGATCTATTTCATCAACTTGAGATGTTCAGATTAAAGCAACATTGTCCCTCAGGTCCCTGCTCAGAAAAAGCAAAATATGAATGTCAGTGATGTGGGCAAACAATATCACACAAGACCATTATTTTAAAAGATTTTACCTGCCCAAGCACTCTGACGATTTGATGCTTCCCGCCATTGCCAGAGTTACTAGTGACCTAAAACCTTATTTTTGAGAGAAAAGTCATTATGACAATAATTTTAAAGAGATCTGTAATCTCCCTTTTCTTTGATCTCACCAGGACATTTTAGTAATGATTCCCACATCAAAGCAAGACTACCCATCTGGTTCTGTTTTCAATCAACGCCGGTTACGCCGCCTTCTCCTCTCCCACTATTTGTGTAAAAACATTTACTAAAATTCTAGGGTTGTGTTGGTTTATATAAAAAAATTGTTGTAATTTACTTTAATGCCCATAAACCAATCCCAATGTTTTTAGCCCAGTGTGCAGACCTCAATTTGTAGAGCTCATACTGGATGGACCTCATCGGATGGTGTTGAAATAACGAATTTGATAATGAAGCGGAAACAATGATTAATATGTTCCAAATCAATCAGAGTATTTGACTGATGATGAGTCAAGATATGCATTTTGACTCAGGATTCTCAGTATGTACATGTGATCAATTAACACTAATCAAATCAAAATCTCAAAGGTTAAGATAGTTGAACCTGTCCTCAATTTTTAGTAACAAACTATATGTGCGTAGGCATTGGGAGCAGTCATCAAACAATAACAAAATATAGATGAGTAAAATCAAACTAAATATTTGTAACAGTAAATAAGGTCTACAGAGTATTTCTCTAACACTTGAAATGTAGGCTCTGAACTTGAGCTTCTATGTTCAAATTAATGTACACACTTCCCCAAATTTGATACCGGAACTTATCCAACTTAAATCAATTACATACTTTGTTCCAATCATATAGGTTAACTAGATACGAACTCACTCACAGAAACAAACATAAAGATCTATCACCAGCTAAAGAGTTTGTGAAGATAAACCTGAAGTCATACGTGATATCGCTGTAAGCACATGGATTTGACCAACCCCGATCGAAGACATGAGAATGGGGCTTCGGGTAATGACCAACCGAAGCCACCATTGACTATGACGTGGTCACAAGGTGATGCGTCCTTAGTAAATGGTTATTTGTTGTATAGTAAAGCTCATATTATTATGAGGTTGTCCATGAGTCCACCTTAATCCAACTTCTCTATAAAGGAGGATACCCAAGATGAGAGAAGGTAGAGCTAATAAGATATCTAGAAGAGAGAGAAAGAGTGTTTCTAAAGAGAATGTGATGTGTATTGGGATTAGTCCTCTTTAGACCCCTTCACTCATTTGAAATTATTTACATTTGGCGACTTTACCGGGACTAATCCTCGGTACCACTACAATATTCATGACGTCGGGTGCAGAAAATCATAATACCACTAATGCAGAACTACTAAAAATCATACATCCATCTCAAAACACCTAAAAAATATCAAAATAGTTATGGCCGGCTTATATTTTATCTCATTTTCTCAACTAAATTGGATCCTCGGCATACAAAACATCAAAACCCATCTAGATCTTCAGCCCAATAGCACCCTCGGGTAACAATGTCAGCGATCATCAAACCTTCCAAAATAACGCCTCCGTGGTCATCATCGGTAAAAAATTACTTGGCGATTTCCATTCCTGTAACAACAAATGAAGATCAAATTCCCTTTACAATCTCTATTATCGGCATTTTTAAATTAAAATCAACATATCAGAGATAAAAATAAAGAAAAGGGCGTGAAAACGAGCTTGTTATTACAAACGGAAAACGACGGTAGACAAGAAATCAGGAAAATCCATGGCTTGTTCTTCATCAAGGATAAATCCTTTTCTTAACTCGCTACTTCATGTTTCAACTTTAAGATCTGAAAGTTTTGGCAGAATTCCCTTCAATGAATTTCCATGAAAACTAGGTGTAGATAGCGAAAAAATACCAAGGAAAGAAATAGGACCTCCTTGCATCAAATGGTGATGTGGCGTAGGAGCCTACACTAAACGGGATGTCGGAGTTTCCCCATATCTTAGAAGGGTGCTATGTAAGCGTCCCCTCCTCTTGACATTCAAAGAACATGCGGGAAGTCACGTGGGAGAAGTCATCGAAGAATCGAAATACGGTTATACGGCCCCCATTTGGGAAATAACTATAAATAGGGGTCTTTCCCAATGAAAGGACTGAGTGATATCCATTTTGAAATTGTGTTCTACTTTACGGACTAGTCTCTACACCACTTCTGTCGTGCCACAGAAATACCTACAGGTGTATATTTTGGCGACCACGGTGGGAGACTAGGTCACGAAATTAACACATAATTCATCACAGACCCAACTGGTAGACTTTGTGGCAACTCGACGGCGCATCTCGGACCACTTTTCGACATGAGGAAAATGACAGCCAACGTCAAACCCTCTTGGCGAGAAACTAGCAGCTATTGATCCCGTCGCTAGAAGGAACCGCGAAGATGGGTCGGACTCGCCTGAGGCTGAACCATGGAGCGTCTTCGATCGAGATCTATGGATTCAGGACCCTCGAGGAGATCACAAGCCAACCAGTCTACCCAGTCATGACCACTGGCAGTGAACATTCCAGAGTCTTCTTATCAGGATGGGAGGTTTACAAAGTTACCTGAGGAAAAGTATGGTCTCGAGACTTCGAGGCTAGCGCGTATACCATAACTTCGCCTATCCCACCCCTAAATCTGTGTAGGCATATGCATCCATCAAGTATAAGACACCAAAGTTCAAGTTGTTCGAGGGGGCGGCAACGCATGACAGAACATATGCAACGCTTCACCATGTCGCTCAATGAGATATGCCAGGACGAGTTTGTATGCATGAGGAATTCAGGAATACTGACAGGAGACGCCTTTACTGGTCCATCTCATTAAAACCTAATTGCATACGTTCATTGGATGAGAATGCGACAAGCATTGATGCATTAATTTTACTCCAAGCCTGTAAAGATCTCTATCTCCAGACAGGAACACTAGGCCACGCGGAGAGGGAGGGCTTAAGCCCAACTCAATACGGCACAGAGTGAATCCCTCAAGTGTCTAACCCCGAAGTTTATGAGGGAAGAGTTGTAGAGCATTTGCATATCTATGTTGGCCAAGCGCGTCGGATGTTTGGGAACACTCGGATAAGCAATGTTCGCCGATCTTGAAGCGTTTGCAAGGATGACACAACCAATGAAAATTGAAGTGGCTGATAAATCTTGGTCTCATTCAGTCGCATATGATAAAGAAGATAGCTCAGGAGCTTGAAAAAGTGTGTGCCGCCGGAAAGCGATAATAGAGGCGAGGAAAGAGGGGGCAGACGGGGCGTCGACTTTCCATGTTCATACAGACAAGCAGTCGGATTGCTGAAGAGTGGGTCAAAAATGGTGACATCCACCCTCCAGAACTGGGAAGCCCATCTTGAAGCGGACAAGCATAATCCCGCTATTGCCTCTTTCTGGAAAAGAGTAGATCATGCCACTGATCATCTTGAACTTTCAAGTGGGCGATTTACAATGGCTTGATGGAATGGAGAGAGTAGACGTGGAAGGAGATAACGATGCCAGACAACCCCGCTGCTGACCACGGAGTAGCAGCCCATACTCATGATCCCAGAGAGGAAAGTATGCTCCCAATGGACGTAGGCGAGAACGAGGAGATTTCACTGTATCCTCGGGAGGTGACAAAGCATATAGCCGAGACGGTGGTGTTCATGGTGGTTTTTTAGACAAGGGATAAATAGTAAACCCCATGACCTAGTGTTACCCAGCTTGCATTAACTAAGGGCATTTAACTCAAGTGTGACAATTAATAGGGTATTTTTCAAAATACCAGATTGGGGACACCAGCCTTGGAAACCCTAATTAAGGCAACTTTACAGAAGCTCTCAAAAGCTTTCATCTCTTGCAAAACTCCAAGATTTTTCACTTTCTGATACAAGTCAGATACTGCTCTCCCCGAACTATTCTGGTCTCAACACCTTTCTTTGCTTCCCTCCCCAAATCGACCCTTCTCCCTCCATTTGTGGCGGGAAGCAAGTCTGGAACGGCCATTTCTTGGTTTAGCCCAGGACTTCTGAATTGATCTCGAATCTATAAAGTGCTCACGTGTACCACATTTGTTTAGGGTTTAAACCGGTTTCTCACTCACTACCGAATTTGCTGAAATCGGCGAAGCGATTTTCACCCAGTAAACACCTACGTGTAATTTTCAAAACATCAATAGTCAGAGCTTTCCAATAACTTTTCTCATCACTTGGGATTTCATATCTAGTTCAACTCTTTTGTGTTCATCTTCTCTTACATTAATATTCTCGCGTTCAAAAGGAATAACCGTTTGTCATTGCCCATTCCATGTAGTAGATAACATACATGAAAAATTGTGAGTCGCAACACAAATGAATATGTAATGTCGGTTCAAACTTTGTTTCAGTTGTATGTTATAATCTCAGTTCGAAGAGTTAAGGACCTACACTTTCTCCTGTGGATAATCTGATTTCACATCGACTATAATTTCATCCATGCTATTAGCTTCCTAAGTGAATGGGCAGCGAGTGACCTACTCTTTATCGCCATAAATTTAGCATCTTCCAAGTAGTTTGACGAACCTAGGAGGAGTGTAGTGTGTCCAAGTTACGCCATGGATGTCAAAGTGAAGCAATGTGACATGTTCTTTGTCGTTTATCATTGGGATGAACAAGTGTCGCGTTTCAACATCAATTTTCTCACTTCGACATATATATACTTGCGGCCTTCATTTCAATCTCCATGATGACATGCTCTAAAGATAAATTGCAAAACTTAGATCATTCATTCTAAAATGAAGAGGTTCAAACGCGCTAGAAAGATACTTACCCATGCATAAGCTGTTTGAGAAAGATTGACTTTAAGTGTCCTTTTGTATCATCACGTGATTGAAACATTTGTCTCCATTTTTCCATTTTGAACTCCAAAATTGTGTTCTCCAATGGATTGATTGAAAAAAGTTGTTGGATTTATTCTCCATTGATACATATACCGTATCGCTTTCCAAACGCGATCGCTGCATTTAAACAAGTTCAATCCAATTTCATACAAGCACACATGGTTCATTTTCTAACTATTATGATACTAGATACATCCTAGATACACTTGCTCTTATAGAATGAAAAAAGAATTACCAACAAAAAATGCGTGTATGCATTACCTCGATTTTCAGATTAAAAAGTAATCCTTTATTAACTTTTCTTGAGCTCTCTTTCTCCGTCTTGCAAGTAACTTTTCCACAAGCTAGTTGTTCTTTGTTAACTTCTTCAACTTATCTTGCTTTGGCTTCTTCTACCTGCGCTTATGCCAGCTTATGTTACAAACTTCGGACCAAAATCCTGTTGTCTTCCTATTATAGACGTTCTTCACTCTCTTCTCAAGCAGTTCAATTTCTACAGGTTTATTCATGATTGCGGAGGTTACTAGGCGATAATTTCTTCCTCGATGATTTCTGCTGGAGGACACTGGGTGACCTATCAGTTCTTCTCGTGAGCATCTGGATTACGGCTCCATCGGGAGACAACATGGTTTCCACCTTCCTTGTTAGCATCACCGAGAGCGACGCGGTCCCACTGGTTTGATCATCTCTTGAGTGATTTTAATATTAAAAAGTTGTCACTAGCGTCATCAGATGTAGAATTAGTATGAACAACCATATCGAGAGGTGAAGCTAAGCGAGACTTTCCGGTTGAGGCTTGAGTTGCGCTTTCAAGGATTCCAATTGATTTTGCAAGTCTGAGATTGTCTTACCCTTCAGCTTCCAACTCAATATCCTTTGCTTCCAACTCTTCATTCGTGCTCTAACTCTAGCATTCAAGTGGGAGATAATCTTGTCTTCTCTCTTTGAGTTCATTCTCAACTTTGAAATATCATCTCCATCTTTGTTTTCTTCTTCCTCATCAAACAAGCATAACTGTTTTTCCTCTTCACTCTAGCCTAGCAACAAAATCAACAACCTGCAAACACGTAAACATATATTTCTCATTTCGGTTAAAACGAGGATGTCACTTGGTTACATCATATGATAACACATGATAGCTGGGTTTCATCCACAAATGACACGATTATAATAGGGATAGATTTCTAAAAACAAATCTAAACTAAATAAATAGAAGATATAGCTGGTTTCATCCAGTTATAATATGGATAGATTTTTACGATTGCTTGAAGAGTTTCAAGCTTTCCCTCAATTTCGCAAGACACTTTATACAAGTCCCATCTTGCAAACCTTGGCCATGCTTCACTGTCATCTTTCCTATTAATGTCTTTGATTTGCTCAAAAATGCATAAATTCAAAAACAAAAGATACAAGAGGATACTCACCACATTATGATTCATTTAATGTAAGAAAAAAAAATTCAAAAGAAAGAAGATGATAAAAGATGATACTCACCAGAAAATAAAAGCTGAAACCATTGATGGAGTAAGGTGTCTTGAATACGACACTGCTGACACTTTGCATTAGATGCTCATGGATAAGATCCGGCCATGAGACCCTATTAATGGTTTCGATTGATCGTAGGCGGTTCAAAT
>JAJJWW010000021.1:0-233285 GCA_023531295.1 Papaver armeniacum
GGATCTAAATAAAAACTCCACGTAGGATTTTTAGCACCCACTGTTGGAGATGATCTAAATAAAATTAGGTACTTTTGGTTTGAGATAATCTCAGGGCTCAAGGTGAACTTTCATAAAACTGCACTTATGCCTGTCGGTGAGGGCCAAACTTGGACTCCTTAGCTGCCACGATGGGTTGCGTAACTCGAACTTGCCGACGTCTTATTTGGGTCTTCCTCTCGGTGAACCTTATAGATCAAACATTAAATGGATTAAAATCATTGAATGATTTGAAGCTCGCTTATCCGCTTGGAAGGCCAAATCTCTCTCGAAAGGAGGTAAATGAACTTTGATTATTTTAACTCTCGGCTATTCCTATCTATTTCTTTTCGATCTTTTGTGCTCCTATGAATATCATAAAGAAGTCGGGAAAGAATCATTCGCAATTTCTTGTGGGATGGTGGACCTCGATGACAAGAAATACCACCCCGTTGATTGGGAACACTTTTGGTGAAGTCGAAATCTCTTGGTGGTTTAGGCATCAAACAATTACATTTTATGAATGTAGCCTTACTAATGAAATGTCTCTGGAAATTTAGTGATGGTGATCCGGCCCTCTGGAAACAATTGATAGAGCAAAATCATGGCCTTGCGCTTTTAGGTTGGAATACTAAGTCTCCTAAACAAGCCTATGGATGTAGTATATGGAGAGGTATTCACAACTTTTTTGATTAGTTCCATTCAAATTGCAAATTTATTTTGGGTGATGGAACCAGAATAAGTTTCTGGAATGATACGTGGGTAGGTCATGCGCCGCTATCAAAACAATTTCCTGCGGCTTTCAATGCGTCAGCCTCAAAAACTGCAACAGTAGCTCAAGTCTTCAACAATACATCCCATAACTGGAATTTGGGTATTACTCGCAGAGTCCACGATAACGTCATCAGGGATATTGCTGCACTCTTGTATCTTCTTGAAGAATCCAATTTGTCCCCCAACAACAATTGTGATACCAGAGTCTGGAAGAACTCGCAACAAGAAGGTGATTTCTCCGTTAAGAAATGTTATAATTGGCTAATCCAAGCCAAAATTTCAGAAGAAGACCGAAACCGTGTGTGCATCCAAAAAGAATTTGGTCGAAATGCTGTCCTCCTAAGGTTAGTTTCTTTCTGTGGGTTGCGTCCAAAGAGAAATTGCTTAATCAAGACGAGTTGTGTAAGAGAAGGTGGAGAACTTGGGTCAACCACTTCTACCTTTGTGTGAATGACGAAGAAACAACCTCCCATATGCTTTTGCATTGTTCGTTTGCTAGTCACATTTGGAATCTCTTCAGAGCCGAGTTTAATCTTCTTTGGGCGATTCCGCATTCGGTCGTCGTCGCTCTTCACACATGGCCCAATCCCAACAAAGCAAGACTCGAAAATATCTTGTGATTAAAGCACTACCAGCTGCAATCCTTTGGAACCTATGGAAAGAAAGAAACAATCGAGCTTTCAATAATAAGTCTTTGGCTTTAGGTAGTCTAGTTCAAAAGATCAGGTACACAATTGCTTACTGGCTTTACCGTCAACCTAAGTTCCAAAATGTGTCATTAAAAGAGTTCATGAGAAGGTGGAACTTGACAGTGTTTGAACCCCCTTGAATTGTTGTGTTGTGTAGAGTCCGTTTTCTCTCTTTTTTTGGGGTGGGAGGTAACTTTTTCTGATATCTTTGTAAGTGATGCTGTGTGCTTGGTTCTTGGGGTGTTGTTTCAAGTTCCTCTTTGGTTGTCGCTTGTTTGTATCGGGGTTCATGCTTTATGAACCTTGTTTGCTCTTTCTTTTTAATAAATTCAATTTACCGATCAAAAAAAAAAAAAAAAAAAAAAAGGTACTTTTGGCCTAAATTAATTATTGGGGATGAAATGCAGACAGTGTCTCTCGTTTGAAAGATAATATCGTTTGATGGTTGAGTACACTAGTATAATATTCCTCCCGTTCTTAAATAATAGGCTGATTTTATATGAAATTAGCACATCAGTCGCCACAAGTTATATGCATATTAGGGATTCAGATAAACAATATCTCAACCGTAAACATTTTGTATGGATCAGATTGATCGGTTACCCAAATTGAAGTAGAAGTGTAGAACCTTAGCTTGTTACCAGTAAATTCAGTATTAAAAGTAGCCTAAAAGTATCCCAACGCTAGTAAATGATACGCTTTGATTGGTTCATTGGTTACTTGTAAGAACACAGAAATTAAAAACGAGATAGATTTATTGCTAGCTACTACCTAATAATGCTTGGACGAGTAGGTAGATAAAAATATCGTAACAGTGACTGGTATATAATTGACAAACTTATCACTCTCATGGGCTCCAAGTCACTGCTGGACCAACTAATAGTTTAGAGTACGATAGTGTGTAGTCATGTCGTGAAGCATGCAGGTAACACCAATATAAATGAACGTCGAGAAATCCATGTTAATCGTGTTTTCATCTCTACGGTATACGTATCTTTCGTATTTGGCCGCATCTACGTGCCAAATTGCCAGTTTGCATGAATTCTGATTAATATACAAAAGTTAAAAAACTAGTTTCCCCGTTGAAATACATTTGTCTTGTTTCTTATTGGTTGTACATGGAGTTTAGGTAAAATCTTTTCGCCAGTGCTATTTGGCTCCCTAATCTCCACCTCCATATTCTCCTCTCTACAATCTAAACCCCACATTAGGGGAATGGTGAACCCCATCTGAATCTGATTGTGGATCTCGATATGGATGTGAGGCTTAGATTATAGGGAGGTGAATAGGGAGGTGGAGATTAGGGAGCCAAATAGCATTTCCGAAATTATTTTTTTTTTTTTTTTGGCTACAAGAAAGACTGGAAAAAACTAACTAGCGGACACATCGTCTTGGATACAAGTCGAAATACAAGATGGGTTTTTTTGAGGAGAACCACCGTGTAGCGCCCCCTAAGCTAGCAGCTGACTAATCTAAAAGATTAACTACATAAAGAGGCACTAACGATCTAAAACATCTAATTAAACATTAAGAAAGAAGTTCTAAACAAAGTTTAACCCGAATCTAAACCCTCTCTGAAATAAATACAAGAACTCCTCTCAAATGATACATATTTTATAGTGAGTTGGTTTACAAATAGAATATAAACACAAAATAAACATAGCGGAAGCTAACCAACTAACGAAACCAACTCCTCGAAGCTTTCAACGTCGCATGCACATCTCGATCTGTCTCTGAAACTGAAAGTGGGAAATGGGTGAGCACATCAACCCTATAAGGGGTGCCCAGCAGAAATAACAACTAACTTTCAAGTAATCACTAAAATGATTTAAAAACAATGTAGGTTTTACTGAAAACCGATAAAACACGGAAAAACAGATAAAGCATATTAAAATAATAAGTTGTACTGAAATATAAAGTTCTACCAACCAATAAACCGGCACACATTCACAAAATAAATAATAGTTGAGCGACGTCTTCCTTATGAGTAGCAAGGCATGATATGGATTCTTCAATGATCATTAAAGCGCCCATGAGGTTTCCGTCCTCAAGTCATAAATGATGTGTAGCTTACCAGTACCTTATTCTACGCGCACTCTACATAGCAAGTATCCAAAGAGATCTAATGGTAACAACATTATATCCGATCGAAGTGCTTACACAGTGGAGAGCCCCCTTTACCATCCCCGCGTAAATCCAACAATCATATATAATATTCTCAACATCATTCTCTCTAAACACCAAAACATAATATAATAGCTTTTGAAAGTAATTTAAAAGAATAATAAACATCCATGTATGAGACATGCGTTGCCCCTATACAAAAATAGAGAAAGTATACTGGCCAAATTAAAACCAGACCTATATAATATTCAACCCAACGAGGCCTATCTAGTTTTGCATAAATTAGGTATAACATTTGGGGCACACATCTCACACCAATCAAAAGGAAACCTTCTCCCTTTCATGCTAACAATAAATAAAGATTGTAACAACTTTCCAGTCAATGGAAAGAATCACTTTTGAAAATAAGTAATACTCCCAAAACACATATATTAGTTGTTTCCAAAGATCCAAGCCCATCCCAAAATGTAAAAGAAAACTAGTTTGTATTACACACAGATAATACATGCATACACTATCATATAGTAACAAAGATATGCATGGATTTCACAAAAGATAGATTTGTAAAACAATAATGAATACAAGAGAGTTCGTTATCGATTCCAACCTCTTTTGATGACAAGCCTCGCCTACCTCGAGATGTTCAATCCACTGGATCATCATTTGAATCGATCGTTGTTAATACAGACTAACTGTTAATCACACAAGCACTCTAAAGATTAGCCAAAAGGCTCATACAAGGCTCATAACACAATCTCATACAATTCTCTAGTTATAGGTTAAGTAAATTATCTAATGGTTCTAAGCCAATCTATGGTTCTATACATTTTCATTATCTGTCTTTACCACATCTAAAGTTTACTAATACAATTAGGTTGATTCTATAGTCCATTAAGTATGTCTTATGAACATCTACAATTTTGTAGAAGGAACTAAAGGTCAATTCGGACCATAAGGTCCAAAACATCAAACTAAGAACACATGGTACTAAGCCTAAGTCCATTAGGTCTGAACTGACACAGCCCATTAACCTAAGGCCTGGTCCAACCGAGTCAACTGACGGTCTCTAACGGCTAGGGGTCAAAGTAATAGTCAACGGCAGTCCAAGGTCAAAGTCCAGTCAAAATAAGTCAACGATCAAAGGTCAGGTCAAATGATTCAGCTCGGTCAAGGTTCACTGAGTCAAGTTTGTTCAAGACTGGTTAATGAGTCAACTCAGGGTTAGACTGATTCATCTCAGTCAAATATCCTAAGTCAGCTAAGGACAGAGTCAGACAGACAATCTGACTAGGATGACTAATGGTCAAAAAAAAAAAAACAAGATACAAAAGCTCAAACAATCAAAACCATAAACATAAATTTCATAAGATTAAATCTAGAAGAAACAACTTCTTAGTTCTATCTTACACTAACTCTAACTGCAATCTCGGCTCTACAACTTTAACTAAACTGCTCCCATTTCTCAATCTAGATTCTCAATCAATACTTCATCAAATACAACCATTTTCATTATCAGTTCCCTGCCAATCAACACAAACAATACCATCTTCTTTTTGTTCTTCATCCACAACTCCCACTCAGTCCTACCACCTGCATCACTTGAACACTGCACAAGCTTTGCTCTTTCTGTAACCTCAACTTTAGTTGCAACACTTCATTCCCTGAGATGTACTTGTTCAACACCATTATCCCATTATAACTTTCATTTCTATTCTGCAGTTGCACTTCTACTAACACTACCAGATACTTCTCCAAATATTCTTCCATGTCTAACATACATCTAGTTCCAAAACAACTAAACTCTGAACTTCATTAGCATCATCAGTTCAATACTAACTCTAAATGAAATCTTCTCCAAAACAACACTGCACTTAAACACAATTCATCCACATCCAGTTCGGTTCTATCACCATTCACAATAACACATCACATCATAATCCAATTGCATTTCATCTGCAAATTTTATTTCATCACCAACTCTGTTACAGCCACCAACATGTCTATCTCATGACTCAACATCACTTCAGCTTGCATCCCAGATCATTACTACTCCTCCATGTGATCTAACACAAACCTAACAAACAATTACAACTGCATACTACTATATCAGTTCCTCATGTCCTCTGTCAGTTCAATAACACTATCACAGCCTCAAGCCAAGACCACAACCATACTAATTCAACATCATCACTACCAATGATTCAATCTCCATCTCCACCAGAAACCTCTACATCTTCATAACCATCTAAGTTTCTAACTCAGGAACCCTAATTCCAAAATTGGGGAAGAACAAAAACCCTAATTACTTAAGAAAATTAAACTTCACACTATCATCTAAGCTTCAATTAACAACAAACCCATCTATGATTCATCTATTCATAACCAAATTAACATAAACAAATTCAATTGAACGAAACCCTAAATTACCTTTCTTTTGATTCTTCACTAGAACAACTTCAGAACTTCAATTTAACCTCAACCCATATTTCTTCATCTACCCGTAGCTCTTTCCTTCATCTTTTAAATCTTCAAACCAATGAACAAATCTACAAACCCTAACTTCAATTTACAGTAACAACCAATTCTTCTCCTCCGATCCAATTCAAACACATAACCAACATCTTCGCCTCGGATTCATCTTACTAACACGCTTCTATGAATTCTCCTATGATAACAAACTCAATTCATCGAATTGAGATCAACAGAGAAGAGAAAGAGAAAGAACAGGAGGCAGAAGAACGGAGAAGAAAGAAGAAGAAAGAGAAAGAAGTTAAGAGAATGAATTCTCTTCGACACGTTGTGTGGTGATAAGGCCAGCAGAAATGATCAAGGCACCTAGGTAAAAGATAAGGGCAGCCAAGCGGTTGATAGCAACAAGACTATTTAGCCCTTCGACTATTCTGATGAAATCTTATTTGTTCGGTATCCGAATGACACGTTCTTAAAGTCTATTTCGTATAACTTTTCGAGATCTATCTAGTAACACTAGTTTCATATCTAAATCTTTGTTAGATTAATTTATCATAATTAACGTTCATCTCTAATTAATCGAGTCATTAGCGGTTAATTTGTATCTTGACTGGTCTAATAGCGTTGACGAGCTTGAGGCTCGTTACACACCGTATATTAGAATGGTGGCTTAAAGCATACTTTGCTAGAGTATGGGCAACGACATTCCCATCTCTTTTGTTGAAAATGAACTTGACTTCAGTCACTTTCCTAGCCTTGGCTCTTCTCTGGTAGATTAGCTCTCGTAAACTCCAGGGAATATAACCCTTTTCTTCATTCAGAATCTTAATCACTTCCTCGGCATCACTTTCAATTATTACTCTTTGCAGTTTAGTAATCACATCAAACTCAGTTGGCAGAAGAATAGCCCTAGTTTTAGCTTCAATGAGACTCATAACTTCATGAGAGTTAGTACCACATCCTTTAAAACTTGTTGCAGAGTCTCTGGCCACAATAGCCCATCCTACCTTGTAATTATCAAAAGCAGCATCACATTTATTTTAATCCAAGTTGTCTTCATGTGTTTTCCACTTATTTGCGACTTTCCTAGGGGGGTAATATGAGCCTGAAGTTCATCCTCCAGCATCACTGGACTAGAATAGTGAAACCGGCAAACGACTTCCCTGATTATGCTCTGGATAGAATTATTCTTGTTGTTAAAGACTTTATCATTTCTATTCTTCCATAGCGCCCACATAGTACAACTTCCCATTCTGAAAGCCTTATAGTTCCCCTTTTCAGCAAGCCAACCAGCAATTATTTGTGTGCAGCTCATACCACTATACCTTTCCGTCCTGCATCCAAGAGGAGAACCAAAGAAAGTCGTTGTAGCCCTCGGGCAATGGAAGAAAATGTGCTCCAGGTCTTCAATGGCAGTACTGCACAGTCTATACCATTGAACACAAGGTTCTCCTGATTTATACCCGTGATGTGTTTCCCAAGGTTCTTGAATATAGCTAGACCCTCATGAATTAATCTCCAAATGAACACAAGGATCTTTGGAGCTAAATATTTTATATTCCACATGTTTTTCCAAGAGAAAGTATCATTGTAAACACTAGATGAGCTAGGTTGATTCATTTTGAGCGTTTTTATGAAAGACTTGCACGAGAGCGTACCATTTGGATGAGGTTTCCATAGCAATTGGTCTTCAACTTTTTCATCGGCATCTGGTAAATAAGTGTTTAGAATCTGGGCAGCAGAATTTTCTTGGAACAGCTGGTGTATCTTTTCTTCATTCCATATGGTGGGGCTTTGAAGAATTAGATCTGAGACTTTTCTTATGTTTCCCACAGATGTATGTTCTCTCGGCTCAGGCCTGCTATTTGGATGATTTATGAGCCATGGATCATTAATAACATGAATACTGTCAACATTTCCAACACTCCAAATGCAATTATCTTTTACATCTTCTCTGCAGTCAATGATTGCTTTCTATGTGGGTGAACTTCTCGAATTCTCAGTGGCATCCCATAAAGATTCATCTCTGAAGTATTTTGCCTTCATTATTGCACCCCATTCACAGTCCTGATCTTCAATGATTCTCCAGACTAACATTGCAATTTGCGCTCTGTTTAGACGGGTTAGGGATCGAATACTTAATCCTCTTGTTCTTTGTCATCATGGAATCTGTTCCAATTTATAAAGTGGATCTTTTGGTACTGTGATTATGCCCCCACCACAAGTTCCGGATGATTCTATCCAGTTTCGATATTACGGTCTTAGGAAGTAAGGAAGTGTCCATATAATATAGCGGAATCAGACCTAACACATGTTTTATCAGTTTCGTCTTCCCTGCGTGATTGAGATGAATTTTTTTCCATCCAGCAAGTTTGTTGACGAATTTGTCTTTCAGAAAATCAAAAGATTTTACCTTATGAGCTGACTTTAGAAGTTGAAAGCCCAAATATTTATCATTACTCTGCATTTTATTAACTCCCAATATGTCAGCAACTTCACTTATTCTCTCTGATTTGACACCTTTGCTGAAGTGAATTGATGATTTCTCGAGTTTAGCTTGCTAGCCTGACCATCTAGCATACACAAACAGGATGTCTTGCAAACTCTGGATTGTTCTATTATCAAGAGTGCCGAAGAAGAGTAAGTCATCTGCGAACATGAGGTGGGTGATAGAAGGAGCCCATCTATTAACTCTATAGCCATTATAGATGCAACTTGCTTCCATTTTTCTTATCATCCACGATAAGCCCTGAGCACAAAGAATGAAGAGGTAAGGTGAGAGAGCGCAACCCTGTCTTAGCCCTCTCCCACAAGAAAAAAATCCTTCCGGAGTGCCATTTACAATAATGGAGAAGGTAGTTATAGTTACACAGTTCATAATGAGATTGTAAGCATCGCCATTAATGCCATAGGCTCTAAGGCACTGACCCAAAAAACTCCTTGAGACTCTGTCATAGGCTTTGCTGATATCAATTTTAAGCGCAAAAGCACCTAAGACAGAGTTGGACTTATTCATGGAATGAATTAGCTCCTTTGACGTTAAAATATTATCCGGTATTAACCTACCAGGTACAAAGGTTGACTGAGCTTTGTCAACTAGGTTATCAAGCATAGGCTTAAGTCTTTGCGCAATGATCTTGACCACTATCTTGTAAAGGATGTTACATAAAGCAATGGGACTTTACTCAATGGGTCTCGTAGGGTTTTTAACTTTTGGGATAAGAACTAGATTTGTATGATTTAATCCACTAGGTAAACTAGAAGATGCAAAACAGTGCTTAACAAGAGAAGTTACCTCATTTCCAATTTTGTCCCAATATTTTTTGTAGAAAATAGGAGGCATACCATCTGGTTCGGGAGATTTAAGAGACCCCATGTTCTTAAGCACTTTCCAAACTTTTTCACGAGTTGGAATGGAATTTATAGCTTTATTCTCCTCATTGGTGATCTTATGCTCATAACTCAAATTGACAGCTACCGGATTATCTTGAGGATCCTTGTTGAAGTGACTGGAGAAGTGATTGATGAGTAACTTTGAAATATTATCATGGCCTAAGACCCAAATGTTGTTTTCGTTCTGCAAGTCTTCAATATAGTTCTTCTTTCATCGTTGCTTGACAGACATGTGAAAAAAATTGTGTGTTTATGTCCACATTAGGAATCCAAGTGTTCTTGTTTCTTTGCTGTCAGAATTTCCTTTCAATTTCCATCAGTTCTTCAATTTTCTTCTTCAGATTGTCTTCATCACTTCTAATATCTGTTGAGTGAGCTAATTTGTGCAATTCAACAAGCTCCTTCTTAGCATCCTCAACATCTTTTGTGACATGACCAAAAGTTCTTTTACCCCAAGCAATAAGGCTATCTCTAGTTTCCTTGATCTTCTCCAAAGTGTTACCAGAATCATTATCCCACACCTTGTAAACTTCATCTTGAAACGCTGGATGGTCGGTCCATAAGTACTCAAATCTATTCCCAGGTTTTCTCCTTTTACAGATCTTGTGTAAGTTAAGATAGATCGGATAGTGATCACTACCAATTCTTGGCAGATGAAAAACTGCAGCTTCAGGAAATTACAGCCACCAGTTAGGGGAGCATACCACTCTATCGAGTCTGGCATAGATATGGGTGGATGTGACAATATTTTTTGACCAAGTAAAGGATGGACCGCAGTATCCCATGTTAATTAGACCTTTATCTTGAATCATTCGATTAAACTCTCTAGTATGGTTGTTGTTATTATATCTTCCACCACTTTTCTCCTTCATAGACTTGATAGAATTAAGATCACCAATTATATTGTAGGGGTTAGATAAACCTTCAATATAACCAGATAAAGAAGACCAGAACTTGTTTCTATCACTCCTCACTGGAGGGCCATAAACACATAATAAGTCCCAAGTAGGTGTCAAAATCTGACTGATTTGACAATGAATTAAATTAGTATACTCTGGATAATATTTATCTTCACATGATCATGCCAGAGGAGGATTAATCCTCCTTTACTACCCACTGAAGGCACCACAAAATGCTGACTAAAATTTAACTTGGAGATTAGACTACTAGCTTTATTGATATCTAATTTAGTTTCAGACAAGAAAGCAATTACCAGGTGTTTGAGGGTGAAAACCGTTTCTGCTGATTTTGGTAATTTTGGGTGTGTGTAGGTGAGAAATGAATCTAAACCCTAAACAATGTACTGCACGGGAGTACTTTTGATTCGAGAGATCAATCTGTACAATCGGCCTAAACCAAGAAATGGCCGTTCCAGGCTTGCTTGGTCACAAAGTGAAGGAGAAGGGTTGGTCTTAGGGAGGAAGCGAAGAAAGTGTTGAGACCAAAATAGTTGATTACGGGAAGTGTGGGCGTTTTGTGACTTGTATCGAAAGTTGAACTGGCTAGTGGATGAAAAAGCTATCGAGATGATTTCTGGATGTTGAATTGTTCTCCGACCAAAACTCGTTGTTTGGTGGAAATAGGTGAGACCTATTTATACAAGTCATAGTGAAACGTACCCTGGTCTCGTAGGAAGTGGAAACGATTGAGTGGTGGAAGAAAAGAGTAACGTGTAACTGTTAGACGTTATGCTTCCACGATGAGGTAAGTGAATTCGTGTAACCGCAAGTCATTACGCTACCATGATGAAGGAAATGAATTGTTTACACCGTTACTTTTCACTACCACTAATTATCCCATTTCATGACACTTTCTTGTAATGGGCGCATTGCACGTCGCACACTGTAAACCGCCAGACCAATACCCTGATGAGCATCCCCCAGTTTATGACATATTTTGATGTCTCGAGTGTTTTCTTGGAAAACATGTAGCACTTTTGCTACGTGTGGCAAGTTAAAATCGAGAGGCTTGCCGCAGGTAAATAGCATGTGATGCTAGGCTCATTTTGGCTAGTCGCCTAAAACTTGTCGCGAGCTTACCGGTTTGGCGAACTTCGATGGCCGAGATCGCATCTTATGAATAAGGGTAGCCGTTGATTGTGGCTACCTTATGTTGGCACCTGACAATGGCGCAATGGCATTGCGGCATGACTTATGCATGCCGGTGGCACGATGGTGCAAGTGGCGCTGGCGTAGCCATGGTCCACTACAAAAAAACCGACCAAAGGCTACTTAAAATTTTCAACGAGAAAAATTTAGTTGCATTAACAGTTTAAGCCACTAGGAAAGGCAACTAGGGGTGCGTATTGATTTAAGCCACTAAACGGTAAGCAACTATAGTTTCTAAGACTCATTAGCAATATATGTGCACCAACTAAATATATGCACTAGTAGCTTGAGACATTCAACCACTTGAAAAAAACAAACACCAAGATATTAGTTGCCTAATCCTCTATTCAGCCACTAAAGTAACGCAACTACCAGATAGACAAGTTGATTAACTCTTTGGGAACTAACCATGCCAACTATAGTAGAGATATACATTGAGCTACTTTTGTGAACCAACTTAAGTAACTTAGTAGCTTAACTTAAGAGGGATAATTTAATTTAATGAGGGGGTGACTAAGTTGTTGGTGTATCCAAGCCTTGTCGCTGAGCCCATATACTCAATATTCTAGACATGTTATTGTGATCACAGTTTAATTATGTACAAATGAGGTTGTTGCAGAGTAATTTAGTAGTTAAGTTGTTAGTGTATCGACTGTTTATAGAATACCCTACGTCGGTGCAGAATCAGTTTCTTAACAGTTACCATCATACACTGTTGAATGCTATGGCCTCCTACCAACAATTATAAGAGGTATTTTGCAATTAAAAATGTTTATTTTTAAACTTAGAAAAAATAGTTATTAGGATTAAAAATTCGCTATGATTTGGACTCTTGGCAAATGAATTTAAGAATACGATACATCATTTAGATTAGTTATCCATATCAATTAATGTGGAAGACAATTTGCATGTACTAAGCCAAAATCATAGCCTCCTCAGATTCAAAATAAGAAGAAGCTGTTGGCTAGCTATTTCATAACTTTCTAGTTAATGCTAGTGCAGGTAATTTGAAGCTGGCAACTGGACCGTTAGGATTTTAAGTGAAACACGTGCACAACGGATTGCACGAATTGTAGCTTTAACAATGCCATCTTGCCCTATGATCCTTGTGTAGAGTGTCTTGTATCTTAAGTAGCCTATCGATTTGGTCGCTTGAGACTTTATTAACTAGGAATTCAGTACAGGAAGCAACGCCGCATATCAGTTTTGGTTATGACTGGACCCTGTATCACCTAACTTACTCTCTTCCTTGCTTAACTCTTTATCCATGTAGGGCCCTCAAGTCCAACTCTTTGTTCCTCATCTCGCCAACCTGTGAAAAAAATCATACTTTGTTAAGCAACTTAAATTACTGACTGAACTGATTCTGCGCATCAAAAAACAATCTTTGTAGTTTTCATTTTCAAAAGATGATAGCAAAACAATGATCACTTATTTTGCTAATAAAGATGCAAGGACATACCTGTTTACCGCATTACACACTGATGTGCTTATCTATTTAAGTTTCCAGATGTTTTTAGTTGGTAGCTCATAAGATCCTAATAAAAATAAATAATAAACAAAGTTAAGCATAATGTAGCTTGATGTTCAGTACCAGAATGTTTTTGTGTTGTTGTTTGTCATCTAATCTATCTGGTATGCATTGCTTATCTTAGTTTGTGACACTTTTTCTGAGAACTAGGCAGCATTTTCATATATACATGTCAAAATAAATACAGGGAATACAAGGATTACCTGCAACCGTACTTTCTGAACCTCATACCATTGAAATATTCCTGAAACAATATTGAATATGTGAATCAATTTTAACCAAAGGATACAAAAGCAATTAAAGGCAGTTCTCAATCAAACAATGAGCTTATACATGACAAGAAATAAAAATTCCAATAAAAGAATGACTTGTTATTAACAAAGAGCGACATTACCAAATATCCTTGGACTGGCTTCAACAACTATTATGTGAGGGACTAGAAAATTTCCCTTTTAATGGGTTGATCTTCAACCCGATTAGCAAGGCCATACCCCTGGTACGCCACTCGAAATCTGAATAAAAATATACATCCATTTCCTTAAATCGAGTAATAATGAGTGCAAAGACCAACAACAAAAGCACAAACAAGAAACAAAATTACTTGTCGTGGCTCCGGTAAGCCAATAATATAAAAGAAAAAAGATCTTTATAATATTTTAAAAAAAAATTTATAAAGCAACAATTTATAAGGATGAGTTGCAAGTTGCAACACAGTTTCTAAGTAACTAAACAAGGACAAGATCCTGAAATGTATACTTGAAATCTTAAGGAAACCATTTAGTTCAATAACAACTGAAATTCAAAGTTATACAGTTGAACATGAGCCAAAGATAACACGAGATAATAAGAACCAATTCCACTGGCTAGTGTAAAAGTTAAAAAGAAAGAGTTTCAAGTACTACGTACTTGCCAAAAACCAAGACGTCACCAGCACATTTGAACATTTGATTGACATACATGATACATATTGCTTCCATAACAGAGGAGAACTATTAATATATAGAGTATGACTGTTATTAAATCCAACTCAACCAATGAAATTAAGCCCTTAGGCATAACACAAGGATTAAACAGAACCAAGATAAAAGGGAAGAAAGCCATGAATTCATATCCAAGGTTGCTAAGATAAATATAAGGAGGTCAGCAAACATCAAAAACTAAACAGAAAAACTAATGTTACAAGCAACCCCGTATACACCTAAAATTAGACCTTTCATTTGTGGCATAACCAAGTTTCCCATACAAACAAAATACAAAGGCTTTGCATAAGATTCCAACAATATATACACAACAAAAGGAGTTGTGCATGTCCTAATTTAGATAAAGCTCGACAATACCAACATTCATTCGAGAGGATTTGAAACAAATAATAATCAACCAATGGTAAAGCTTACAGACAAGTTTACCTCTATTAACCTTAGATAATCTACCTCAAAAAAAAAATTGGATTACCATTACTGTAAGTACACTTATTTATCTCCATCGCCACGTGTACTAGCAGAGCCCACGTGGAGGCCATGTCCTAAAGAGGGATGACACATAGGGGCATCCATGGCGTCTAGACAACGTGCCATCTGTCAAGACCAACGAGTCGAAGATGAGGGAGCATCCAAAGTAGATGATCCCACGCAACACCAATGAGTTACTCTACCCCATCACGAGGTAAGATGTAATCAACGGTTGGGGATAGTCCAACCGACACGATGACGTGACAAGGGAGGCCGGCACCGCTGGCACGGTGGATATCCCCAACCACTCGTATTTAATGCTTCTCGTAGGGCACGTGTCGGACGACCACGAAAGCGAGGATAGGTCGACGTAACGGCGTGGGTATTATAGAAGCCGCGGAGTGACAAGGAAGTCCGCGGACCATGCCTGAGAGCACAAGAAGATAAGGTCTCCACGGCTTCTTGTCGGTGGACCCACTTGATTTAGTTATATATATGAATACCCCTTCCACGAAAAGGGGGTCGAGTAGAACTACAAGGAATAGGGAGAGAATAGTGAGAAGTAAGTATGTGTTTATGGAGAATCTCTCCATAAACCACGTAAATCATCGTCTCCCTTACTTTTGTAACCGTTTACTTCATAGTGAATATCTCTAGGATCCGAGGACGTAGGCCTTAGTCTTAGAACCACGTAAACCATCGTCTCCTTTACCTTTAGTACTCGTATAGTTTCATTTACGTGTTCATGTCTCAGATCTATCACTTTAGGGATAATGACGAGATCATGACAAACTCGCGGGGTTTGGAATCCATGAATCATCATCTACCTAGGCATACTATACTTTACTCGCACTTTAATGCATGTATTCAATTCATGTTAAGATTGTTTGTGATCACGCGGACTACACCTGATTTCCGTGTTCACAATTACAACACCAACACTCAATTCGAGCGTAGGCGAGAGGCGCGGGTTACAATTCTAAAGTTTTACCATGAATTTTAGATCTCAAAAAATAATTTGGGCGCGACACACAAACTGGGGCGCGAAATTTCCCTCCAATATTTTTGCCCCAGCTGTTTGGGGCAATTCGGTTCACCGTTGGATAAGGTAGTAATTCATGTGCTTTCAAAGTGTTGCATAAGGAATCGTCAGATTAGAGACTCTGGATTTCTATTGGATGAATACATATCATATGGATTATACTTATTCGTATTGATGTGACTAAGGCTGCACAGGAACCGGTCAAGAGTACCTGTACCGTCCTGAAACCGAAAATACCGGACCGGAACCGAACCGGTACCGGAGTAACCGGTATAAGGACCGGTTCTCAAATTTTAGTCCCGGTCAACACCAGGTACAAGGACCGGTTCTGGGGGAAGTACCGGTATGTACCGGCTTGAATGTCCCGGTGAATAATAGACGTTAGATATTTTAATTGGGATAAATCGTGGCCATAGATCCTAGGTATACATAGTCACTTTATCTATCTGAGCATCGACTACATCCCTCATTCTTCTTTCTTTTTTCTCTCAAAATTGAAGAACAGAAAAACCATTGTTCTTCTTCTCCATCTCCATCTCTATCTCTGACTCTCTATCAGATTCACCATCACTACCACCGCCACCGTCATCATCAACATCTCCTTCTTCAGTTATTTCAAAAAATTAAAAGATCGTGATGAGATGTTGAAACTATGTTTAGGGATTTAATTTTTTGATAAAGGTTTCTATTTCTTAATGTTGAGTTGCTGAATTAGGGTTTTTGATTAGCGGTTTTTGTTTATTGATATTTTATTGCTGAAATATAGTTTTAATTAGGGTTCTAATTTCTTGATGTTTGATTTCAATGAGTATTCCGATGTGAAGATTGAGAAGATGGTGGCTCTGAGTTCTGAAAGAAAATGGGTATATGCCGATGGGTTTGTACATGATTTTGAGATGGAGGTGATATTGATCAAGGTTTGAAAAAGTGGATGGGTCTCATGATGGAATTTATGCCGAGAAGGGGAGAAGAACTGGGATTGGGTTCTATTTGTTTAGGAAGGAAATTGAACTGGAGATATTATGAGGATTGAGATTTGGGTTTCTGTTGATTCGTAAGAAGACATCGATGCCAAGACTCAGAGAAGAAGAAATTGGAGATTAAAATGGGTTTGATAGTTGATGGTTTGAAGAATTTGAAAATGAATTTTAGTGCTGCCATGAAAGAAATGGGAGTGATCGAGTACATTGTTCTTCGAATGGAAGAAGTATAAACTAGATGTATCTAGGATTTCTTCTTGTTTTTGGGGTAAAAACTTGAAGCACCGATCTTGTACCGGACCGGTCGGAGGTCACGGAGTACAACACCAGGTACAAGTACTGTGTACCGGTCCTCAAATTTCGAGTCCGGTCAACACCAAGTACATGGACCGGTTCTATAAGGGAACCGGGTTGTACCGGACCATGTGCAGCGTTAGATGTGACGGCGGGGGCATATTGGCTCAATTGTCGCCTAGTATATTTTATTATTTTACTAGAATTTTACCCGTGTCGACCAATGTAGTCAACAATGGTCGACATGTCCTAGATATCGTCGATAATCGGTTCCGGTGTTTATCTGAGATACTGATATTGCCGATAGTCCACCGATATTCACCGAAAATATAGTGTTTGGTCGTAACTAATATTCATCGAAATCCAATATTGACTACATTTGGCATGGCCTCCGTAATAAGAAAATAGATTTATGTCAATTTTAATCTTTGTCATTTTTGTTGGATCCGTATAAAATGACAATTAGCCAAAAACTTATGGCCGGCAAGGTCGGTGAATGAAGAAGATGCCGACTTTATTATTTTTGACAAACGGGAGAATGTTGTAAATGCTTCACTAGTCGGCATCTTATTGATTTCTTATCTTCTGGCTACCTTATAGTCGGCAAGGTCTATAAAAAAAATACCTTGCCGATTATAGGATTTTTGACATACGAGAGAGGTATTACAAATGCATGATTAGTCGGCAAGGTATTAATTTCATAACTGCTTGAGCTAAAGCTGTAGTCGGCAAGGTATAAGGATGAATATCGTGCCGACTAAAATATAGTCGGCGGTGTATAAGGTTAAATACCGTGCCGACCACTGTAACTGCGGTTTGAGAGATGAAAAGTCGGCACGGTATTCAACCTTATACCTACTGCCGACTATATTTTAGTCGGCAAGGTCGACAAAAAAACCTTGCTTAGATTTTGAGCCGTTTTGATTCTTCGTTTTTTTTTTTTTTTTTTTTTTTTTTTTTTTATCTCATCATGTATGGTTAGAGTTTTGAAGAAATATTTTGAATTTTTTTTGAATATGTTTTAGTCGGCATGGTTTTTTAGTATGGGCAATTTGGTCTTTTAACACCTTTTAGACACCCCTTAACACACTAGTTTGGATGAGAATAAAATGGGTATACTCCAATTAATCTGGGTATACCGCAATCTCGGTGGGTTAATTTTTATTTCATTATTTTTATTTATTTTTTGTAATAAAATACAATTAAAGGTAATATACACGCGTGAATAATACGTCAAATCCATCCAAATTTTGGACCCTACAAACAAGGTCGCATGTTGAATTAAGTTTATAGAAGCTAATGTACTTCGCGAATGGTTGGACGTCGGGATGGCCCTGAGATGGACGGTTAGGATTATGAAGGATAAAGTCGAAATTATCTTCATTCTAACGTGGCGGAGTTAAGTTGCTGACATCAAAAGAAATTGATGCACTACGTTGCATTAAACTTTAAAACCGAATAAGAGAGAAAAAGAAAACCTATTTTCACTTTTCTCTCCCTATCCTCACCGCTTCACCATCTCTCTCACCACCACCATGACAAGCACCGTTCTAGAAAAAGAAAAAAAGAAAAACGAAGAAAACTCACACCTCAATAATTCCAGCAATACCAAAACTATGCTCTTTAGAGAAAATCAATTTCTTAATTTCAGTTCCTAAATATTGTTTTGTATAAATATTTTTAGATATGGTTAAAAGTTTAAATGGCGGTGAGTTTTGGTTATTTTCATGGTTTTTTGAAACGATTTTGCATAATCCCTTCTTGATTGTAAGCTGTTTAAGTGTTTTTTTCCACAGATCTTTTTACGGAAGAGCTAAATCAAAGAGTAGTACCGTTGAAAGATCAGGTTTTTTCCATATCGTTTTTTTTGTTTGTTAATGCTGGGATTATATTTGGATCTAGTTTCTGATTCGTTCTATGATGTTTAAAGGTTGGAGACGGAAACCATGGTCTTATTCTATTGAGGGCTCCTAATTTATTTTCCGGACAACCATCAGTGAGTGAGTTTTCCTAATAGCCCTAATTTGGTATGCAAAATCCCAATTTTGCGTTGATTTGATTTAATGTACTATGAATTCCCTATTTTTTGCATCTGGGAAACCCATATATGTTTCCTTCATTTTTATGAAAATTTAGGGGTTTTCATGTTGTTGTTGGTTAAGGGAATTTTTTTTTGTGTGTTTCTGGTTCTTGTTTTGATGATTTTTAGTCATGGACTCTGTTTGATTTTTCAATTAGAGGATCATGTAAGTTCTTAATTGTGTATAGGCCTACTTTTGTTTGATACTAATACTGAATCTTGATAATCATAATTGGTAGTTCTCTGAATCTAATTTTCTGTTGAACGTATTGTTTGTGATAGTGTAACTGGTGTGGTTGGGTTTCATACAGTTGATCAATTGTGTTAAGTGAAAATAAAGTTACGTTATAGATAGATAGATAGATAGATAGATAGATAGATAGATAGATAGATAGATAGATAGATAAATAAATGTTATTTGATGAGTGTATGCTACTAATTTTTTTTATTGAACACCACATGAAACAATGGTTTAATATTAAACTATATAGATTCGTTACCTTCAAGTAAGCTTTTATGGGTTTTGATAGTTCAAGGTGCATGACAAACCATTCTCTTGGTAAGATTTTATCTGTATTATGCATAACCATATACAATGACAAGTAGTTCAACGTGAGTCCGGATTAATCTCGACCTTAACATAATGTTCTTTGTTATGTTGTAGGAACAAATCTGTTCATGGATGTTTGTGAACTTCAACAATTTTATCGGGAGTTCGAAGTTACACGAAAACATGCAAGTTATATATAATGAGATGAGCTAAGATTAGTGACTACTTTGCTTGGGCCCTAAATCTGTCTCCCTTTTCCATGTTTTGATTGTCTGCGCACTGGCTAGATTACTTAAAAACACAATATCCATATTGTTGTCAACCAAGAGGTTATGTCCAATGCAGATGTGGGTTTCCACATTGAAGATGTGGCAAATGAATTGCACACGATGAATTTATTTTACACTTTGTTTGGTGGAGAGCTAATATAGCGATTGCTCATGTATCTCTTGGTGCAGGATATATGCTACAAAGAAAGCCACCTACAGGCTACAACTGAAGAAGTTTTATGTCACGTGTTTGTCGTGCTGCCACTTGATGTACTCATGTAAAAAAAAATTTCTTTCCTTTTTTGTGTAATCGTTGTATAATAATAAAAAAAAAAATCTTCCCTCTTTACGTGTAACCGTTCCATGGCTTCATATAATGAGTTTTTTTTTAATATATCATTATATTTTTTTAGATGTTTTATTATTTTGTATTTTGGAGTTTCTAAGGATTGAACCAAAATCCATATAATCTTTGTATAAATATTCTTTCCTTATTCATTGAAATTTCATTTATTTGGATCTATCAAATTGGAAACAATATATTATTAAGCACAAAAATTACGGCCAAAAATAGCAAAATTAGCTAATGATAATAACGGTACAAATCTGTAAAATTGAAACCAAATATTAATCGCAAAAATTACGGCAACAAAATATTATTAATCGCCAAAATTACGGGGCAATTAGCTAATGATAATAACTGATCTGTCAAATTGGAAATAAATATTATTAACCGCAACAATTAGGGCAAAAAATATGGTAATTAACTAAATGATGTTAACGGTACAGATTGGTAGCTCCAACTTTTTAACTACTAGCCTGCTAGATATACTAGTGGCTCTAAAAGTCAAGCCACTAAAACAATAGCTGTATATGTTTTAGTCTTATGTCTGATGACACTATTTAACAACTAGATAAAAAGAATCGTGGCTCAAATGATTAGGAAAATAAAACAAACTACTACAAAAACGAGTGGTTTTATATTATTGGCCACTACATAGACCTCTTAATGCAAAAACTACTAATCCACTGGAAGATTATAGCTGCTTTAATGTTTTCGCTAACAACATGACAACTAAACAAATTAGTGGCTTTCCGTATTAGGAGACGACTATTTGTCAACTACCCAGACTAGTAGCTTAAGATATGGCTATCAACTAACCAGTGCGCACTTGTTGCCTTAAACATAAGACAACAACCCCTTACGCCACTAAGGCTGGGCAACTAACATTAATTGCAGAAAGTTATTAGCAACTTAAGAAGGGAATAAGCCACTACCACTGGTCAAGTAGCCTTTGGTCGGTTTTTTTGTAGTGGTCGTTGGGTTTAGGCGGTTGGTCGCCTAAGAGTTGCCACAAGTCCATCAGTTCGGTAGCGAACTTGGATGGCTGAGATTGCATCTCATGAAGAAGGATGGCCACTGATTATGTCCATATCTTGTTTATAGCGAAGTGGCGTCAGCCACATGCTAATGGCATGCCAGTGGCATATCCATGGCATAGCGACATGCCAATGGCGTAGCCGTGGCATAGCGGTATGCCGGTGATGTTGCGGTATGGCCAAAGCTAAAAATTGGATCGGTGGCCAAAGTTAGGGTTTGGCGCCGTGGAAGAATTAGCCGTGGAAGAATTAGGTCTTGGCGTGGCCAAGGTGCCGTGGAAGAATTAGGGCTTGGCGTGGCCAAGTGCCATGGAAGAATTATGGCTAGGTGTGGCCAAGGTGCCGTGGAAGAATTCGACGTGGAAGAATTAGGGCTTGGTGTGGCCAAGATGTCGTGGAAGAATTAGGGCTTGGCATGGCCAAGGCTTGGTTTTGGCGCCGTGAAAGAATTAGGGCTTGGCGTGGCCAAGGCTTGGTTTTGGCGCTGTGGAGTCGGACCCACATGTGGCGTGGCAACATTGGCCCTGTTGCCACGCCAATCCCATTGCTCCCGGGAAACGTTATTTGTCTTTGGTAGCAATTTGCCCGAATTAGGGTTTGGCATGTCAAAACCCTAATTAGTGCACGTGGCATGCGGGTGCGGCATGGCGCTACTTTTGTGCAAACGGCGCCATGGCTATGCCAAAGGAACTATGGCAAGGCCATAGTGTGAAAACGGCCATAGGAGTAGGAATTGTCGTGGGTGACTATTTATGGCAGGTTGCCACGAAGTGGCATGTTTGCGAGGTAGCATGTTGTGAAGTTGGCATGTTGCGAAGTTGCCGCGGTAGAGTGGCGTGTTGGCATGCCGACCAATATGTTGTTGTGGTAGGGCGCGTTTGGCTTTTAAGTTTAGCAAGGTGGCGCGGCAGGGTGTGTTTGGCCTTTAACGTATAGTGGCAAGTTTAGAGAAACTTGATTAGCCACAAAAGGGGGCCGGAAAAACACAAGGCGCGACCACACTTCTGGTGAGAGTGTGGCGGCTTTGGCGCGTTCTGATTGGTTGATTAGAAGTGGGGCCGGCAAGCATGGGCCCTGCTACAACTTGTGTGCGTGTGGCGAGTTTAAAGCGACCTGATTGGTCGAGAGAAATAGGGTTGGGCGTGGCTAATGGCGCTAGCTGGCCTAAGGCATAGCCATGCCTCTCTTTCTTTGTTACGGCTCCTGTTTTCTTTTTAAGGCGAGGTTCTGCACCTTCTAATCCATGGCGGATTAATTACTTAGGCTTAATTTTAACAAGCAAGGTCTGGTACATTGCTCGAGGCGCGAAAACCCTAACTTACGTAAGTTAGTCGGGACGATTCATTGAGTTCTATGTGTTGACACCGATTTCTTTTAAGTTCATTTCCGAGAGAGCAAGCATGCTTTTCTGATTCGAATACCTTATGCAAAGACCTTATCCTTGATACTTGGAGATTCGTGCTACTCTGCTGCGAGTGAACACAAATCGTCATGCCATATCAACATTAAGGGTTCAGCCGGAGAACATAGCATAGAAGGCATTCAGAGGAACTTATATTAAGTGAATATACGCGAGGCGCCGAAATTCACAGAACATCTGGGATGGTTGCTACATTCGCCAGTCTGGATAAATTTCATGTAAGTGTATTGAGAGGCTCAATAAGTATGCCAGTGGAGAGCTTAGCACACGTGGCTCTGTTTCCTTGTAGAGTGACATCACATCAGATGCAAGGTTTTACGATTTTAACCCTATTCTAAAAACCACCATCAACATTAAGTCCCCTGCTTAGCTCGGAACAGTGGCATTGTTGCGGGGTAAGCATGAGATGGTGACAAACGAAGATAAAATCGAAACAACAAGTCATGAAGAGATTGTCAGGAAGATTTGGCTAACCTTTGTCAGGAGGCACGAAGAATCTGCGATCCTTGCATCGGCGGCTTCGCATAAATTTGGTTTGGCCATGGGGTGTTGGCCTCAGCACTGCGTCTTTGGCTACTAATCATAGGTGGCACTGCAACTTGGTCCGCGGAACGGTGAATGTTGCTAGCCGGCTAGGTTACGGAATGCATGGAGATGGAGCTGTCCTGAACGGCCAAGATGGCGCTTCCTTGGCTGGTGGAGATGACGCTGCTTTGAATGGCCAAGATGGTGCTGCCTTGGCTGGTGGAGATGGTGCTGCTTTAAACGGCCAAGATGGTGCCTCTTTGACTGGCTACGGAAAGGTGGATGGCGTGGCTAGCTTGGAAGGGCCGATGGCGAGGCTAGCTTGGAAGGACCAATGGCATGACTAGCTTGGAGGGCCAATGGCGTGGTGAAGATGAAGCCATGGAGCGTTGGCTTGGGACACGGAGAGGATGGCGCTGGTTAAGCCACAGAATGGTAGGGACGGCTGCTGAATTGGATATTAAACCCTAATTATCCCGTATAAACAAATATCTAATCCAGCTGGTATCACGCGTTTGAAGCCTTAATTCACAAATGGTAAAAGGATTTTCTTTCTCAGGCTTCATCAATCCGCTGAATATAAGAGGGGATCTTGAATCCTTCGTTCATATAGATCTTCATAAAATCACGTCCATCCTATTCACAGTATTTGTCTCGTGTTTCTTTTCCTAGTTCCCATTTTGTCTTCTTCATCATGTAGATTAAGGTGCAAACATGGTAAAATTTTTTTTTTTTTTTGTAGCATATAATGGGATCTTCCGGTGATGATCATAACTCGACTCTTCTTGGAGAGAGATTTTGAAGCCGACAAAAACCAGTTTTCTTTTCATGAGGAGGTATTAGACAGAATTGAATCCCTGTTCCGTGAAGCTGACGAGATTATACAAGGCATGTCTCTCGCCCATTTATGCAGAGTGCGAACGTGTGTTCAGACTCTCATGGCTTCAGTGGACATGGAGGAAGAGTGGAGGCATGATGAAGCATCCCAGCGTGTCGGGAGATCTCAGAGTAATGAAGCTTCTCTATAACCCAGAGCTAGGACTGACCGATTCGCCTCTCGGTTGAAGCGGCGAAAGACCGAGTCCATGAAACTTTTAGGTGAGGGCCAGTTTAATTACCCTGTCCATGATGGTATCGTAATCCTTGACTTTGATGCGGATGTCGGGATATCCTCAAGAAGTCGCTGGAAAAGCTCTTGAGGAAGATGTCAACACGGTTTAAAATCAAGCGGCTTACGGAGTGGACGAAATTGTTGTCGTGACGTTGAAGTGACCCGGCGAGGATGTCGTCAAGGCGGACGAGGAGACGGAGGCAATATATGTTGGGGCCATTGGAGAAGCCATGGAAACATACGCCGGGGACCGTTTTGAAACAAACGCCGGACAGGATGTGGAATTTGCTACTGCCGAAACGGCTTCTGGATGGGATGCTGAGGTCGCTGCTGCCGAGGCGGCTTCTAGATGGGATGTTGAGGTCGCCGCTGTCGAAACGGCGTCTGGATGGAACGTTTGCTGCTAGAGAAGGTCTTTGGGGAAAGTGCTTGAAAAAGCTTTGATGAAGGCGTTATTGATCCGGGCGTCTGCCATTAACGACACCATATTTTCCACTTTTGTTATTTCTTCTCGGCGTGTAGCCGCTTTTGATATTCCAAAGGTTTACTTTCACTTTCTTGTTTCCATGGCGAAGTTAGGGCTTCGCCAAGTAATATTCCGTTATTCAGCTTTTATGGTTTCACATCTATGAATGAATTAATAAAACCTTCATACCGAAAAGATCCAAAACCCTTTATGTGAAAATAAGTTGCTCGCCCCTTCTAGCCACCCAAGTAGATGGACAAGACGCCGTACACAAATAGTGTGGATGGAATTTGCCATGTGTACTAGCCACTCCCTATCTGCATGACAGCCAATGCCTCCGAACGCCGACATCACCCATAATAACTCGATACAGGGGAAATAACAACAATGGTGTAAAGGTTCGACCGACCTGTTTCTTGGTTCTCCCTTGTAGCAGCATCGTTTTCACACATCCCGAAAATAGTAGAGCGTTAGGTGAGATTTGAAGTCGGATATTTTTGAAAAGATATCTGTTATGCCGCCTGATGATCATCTTCCTTGCATAGATATACGCGAGGCGCCTGATGATCTATTTTTGAAAAGGCATTCAGAGGAACTTATATTATGTGAATATACGCGAAGCGCCGAAATTCACAGAACATCTGGGATGGTTGCTACATTCGCCAGTCTGGATAAATTTCATGTAAGTGTATTGAGCGGCTCAATAAGTATGCCAGTGGAGAGCTTAGCACACGTGGCTCTGTTTCCTTGCAGAGTGACGTCACATCAGATGCAAGGTTTTACGATTTTAACCCTAATCCAAAAACCACCATCAACACCAGGATTACAAGATTTCAAGAATGAATTTAGATGACGAATTGTCGAGGGATTCCCTAACCTTTGACAATTCCATGAGTAGATTAACATTGAGCTTGTGGCTGATTTAATGCAGCTACTGCACCCGTATTTTCGAAATTGAAACTTGATAATCTAGTTTTTTATTTAGGGTTCACCTGGTCAATGTCCATTGGTGATGAAGTACGCTTTCTTCCTGCTGGAATTTCCTTATCTTCCTCATTTTCTAGTAGAGCAATTTATTTTCTCTTTCTCGCGTCTCTTTTCCATTGACCTTGCTTCTTCTTCCTCGCTTTGATAATTTCCTGGGAGTTGGAAGTATTTTGACTGTCATCACTTTCAAAATCATTGATTATATTTAGGAGATTCTGAATAGTAACATATGAATTAGGGTTATTTTCTTTCAGGGAAGAGATTTTCTTGATTTGTATTATCTCTTGATTCTTAGTATGTTTGAAACCAAGGTTTTGAGAGACTGTTTGGATGGTGTTATTACATAATATCACTTCCTTTACTGGCACTTTTATGGGTTAACAGTACTCTCCAATCTCTCATTACCAGCTGGTGCCAGGTGATTAATCCACGTGTTCGATCCTAATAAGTTATTTTGGTGACAAATTGGTGACTTGTATTGGGATGCAATCTCCACCCTCATATTCGAATCCTTGCTTGAGCTCGTGATTTCTGTACCTGCAGGTGGTTGTTGTAAACCAGTACTGACATTCTTCTCATCTGATTGTTGTCGGCCATGTACTGTATTATCCTCCTTGACTCCGACGCCAGCAGGTGGTCCGTTAACCGTGCTTTCTTGAAGATTTTGGACGCCCGAATTGCACATTTTTTTCGGAATATAACTGGTGTAGTTGTAGCTTTGTCCCTGTTCTTGTAATTAACTCTAATCTCATCAGAATACTTAGCTAGTCTTGGGTCTACCATCTTTGCACTGAATTCCTCTGGATCTAACTTCAAGCTTTCCAAATTTTTTGATAATACAGGACAATGCTTCATAGCATGACCAAATAAGCCACAATAGTAACACAATCTAGGTAGTTTCTCATACCTGAATTGAGCCATTCAAATTTTCTTAAAATCTAGCGTAACTTTCATCTCTTTTGGAAGGGGTTTGGTGATATCAATCTTAACCCTAACTCTTGTATATTTCACCCATTTAACTGCATCTTCATTTGATATATCTTGAGGAGTTCCAAATTTCTTTTCCATACCGAGAATCTTTTTACTATTTAGCCTTCTAATTGGTAAACCATGTATTTGAATCCAAAACCAGAAATGTTTAAACTCATACTCTTCAGGAAGGAGGTCTCCATCACATCGCTCTATCACCATTAATTCATTATTCAGAGCCCAAGGAGATCCTTTCAAAATAGCTTCCATGTCACAAAGGTTTTCAAATCTGACTTTGTAGATATTACTTCCTAGATCAGAAATAGAGAATTCTCCTGATGTTCTCCAAGCTTTACCTAGCATCTCTTTAAGAATAGAAAAAGCATAGCCTCTTCCTGTGACTAGTTTGAAAACAAGACATCTTTTCCAATCTGGTAGTATATCCTCCCGTGACTCTTCATCTTCAAATTCTAACTCATTATTATTTTCCAGAAGGTTTGACATTCTATTTATTATGTCATCAAAATCCTGTGAAGGATATGATACTGACACCATGAGATAAAGGAATTTGTTCAAATACCGTGACAACACAAAGGGTACAAGTACTATGATGTAATTCCAAATCTGAGAATAATAATCATCACCACGGATGAGATCAATAAAAGAAAAACGAAGAATCAACTTAAAGATGAGATTGAGAATCAACAGTGGTGTTGAGGGGAAGAATCACCAAAACTGGTGAGGTCAAGATGTTTCGCCAGAGGTCAAAACATCGTGGCTAAGGTCAAGCCGAGAGAATGGATGTGTTCAGCAAAATACTATCTAGTAAATCGATAGTTCCCAAAAAGATTTACCATTCCTAAATTAAAATTCTAAATTTTTTGGACCGCCACTTAGGCCGACAGTAGTGTTTTCGTTGAAATAAAGATAATTCGACAGGAATTTTTTTTGCTAAATATATTACTTCTCTTTCTAAACTTTCATTCTCACTTCTCATCTATCACGCCTCTAATTTGCGGCTTGTGATTTCTATGGATCATGATCATCTATATTATGGTTCAATGAAGTCTTTTAACCCATAAATATTTAGCCTTACACACTTTCCACAATAAGTGTACATAACTAACTCTTTAGGAATAAAAAAAAAGGTAAGTCTTTCCACTTTTCTCTATATCACCTACTGCATCACATATTGTAATGGAGGTTTCATGCACCTAACTCACAAGATCAACAACGTAATAAACACAAAGATATAACGCAACATTCTCTTTTATTTATCAAAGGTTAATTATAAAACTTTTCCGAAACAGAAATACATATGCCAATCACTTTGTTAGTGATGCCTAGCTCTTTCAGACCCGAGACTTACTTTCCCAAAGCATAACCTACTGATTTACATTGCCTCTTACATTATTTATATAGTAGTTAATGACCAAAAATCATAGATAACCGTATACACAAGCCTTGGATATCCATGTGTCTAAAGAATAGTTCCATAACGAACTATAGTGTTGCGTAACTGACCAGCCGTATCCAATTCGTCGCAGCCATGTCACACCTATCCGAAGTGGTTAAGAAACTTTTCTTTCAGTTATAAAGTTATTTATAACTGTCTCAACTTGTCACTTTGTCCATCCACATGCATAAAATCTCCAAATGCGCATAACCGCATCATAACAACCACGTTGAAGGCATTCTCGTGCTGCCATATATTGGAACTAACCAGCCCATGATCTTTACTTTGTATGATGATTAAGATAAAGTAAATCCACGCCAATAACCTTCCCCAAAATGTTGTCCAAATTGTTGCAAGTGTCATGCACTTTACTTGACCGAATAATCGACTATAAAGACGCATTTTGGCATGTGCTATGAAAGGAGAGGGTACCTAGTACTTCACCAACTTTTTTCGTTCGTTAATATGTGTGAATAAACTTGTCCATCCTATACGTTTGGATATATGATCTTTATTCTATATTGTTAGACAAAGATTATTGGGATGATCAAATCTTGGTTCAAATCCACAAAATCAACCTAATATGTACTCGAACCTTTCAATATCCAAATTCTTTAAAAAGCCAAAGTCTTGTATGATGTATTTTTCAAGAAAGAATTGTAACAAGAACGAGTCTTGTAAAATCTTTAATATTCAAATTACAAAACATTTTAGGTTGATTAACGTACTATCTGTGATATTTCAGATAAACAAAATAATACGGAAAAGAAATAATACAAGACATCAAAAAGTTGTTAACGAGGAAACTCACAATCTAGTAGTAAAACCCCGGGACCTTGTCCGGTTTGAACACCATACAGTATTAAGCCGTCATAAATACTAACCTACTATCAGACTTCGGAATGCAGTATAGACTGACTCAACCCTTGGAGCAATTCAGCTTCAGTCGTCTCCTAACGTCTCTTGGATCTTGCAAGACCCTACACACTTGATGCCCTTAGGGGACGTCCTTTACAGGCCTATGATCAAGTTGCTTCAGCTGAAGTGAAGACTTGAGATAACATGTCTCTAACATGAAGCCTATTTGATCTTCTTCAGATCTATTTCAATCAAGATAATGGAAATCTATTTGCTTTAGTAATCTTCAAACAAAAGAAGATATCAGGCAAATCTCGACAATCAGGATAACTTATTATATTAAAAAATTATAGAGATGCATAATTGATTCTACCTCACAAGATCAATCTAAATTAAATTTTGATGTTAATCTTGTGGAAATACAAATTCGAAGATGAATATCACTTTGTATTTTATATCAATCTTATTCATCAATAGTTCTTGAATGGCCATATAAAATACGAGAGGGCCTTTGGAATAGACAAGAACTACAATAATCAAGATTAGATTTGGATGCCAAGGATCTATCAAGTAAAAGATAGTCTGACCGCGCTTTAGGAATCCCTTAGTGAAGACTTTAAAATTTGTAACCTAATTATGTTTCACGAAGAAGCCTAGGTCTTTAAAGAACGACTCTAGATGCAACTAGGACATAACTTGTCAGAATTGAAATTATAGGTTACGGAGAGCCCTCTATTTATAATGATGAAACATGCTATATAGCTTAAAGTTGAAGCAATTGTTTCTTGTGATCAAATAAAGTTCGTGAATTTATTTTCATGTTTATGAATTACTTTGTTCCCAAGAAAACTTTAACATGCTAGTCCTCTATTTGTAACCTAATTATGTTTCACGAGGAAACCTAGGTCTTTAAAAAACGACTTTAGATGCAACTAGAACATAGCTTTCCAGGATTGAGATTCTAGGTTGCAGAGAGTCCTATATTTATATTGATACTAGATAGCTTAAAGTTGAAGCAATTTTTTCTTGTGATCGAATAAAGTTCGTGAATTTATTTTCATGTTTATGAACGATAAATTTATGATGGGGGCGTTTTTTATGGGGATATGGGGGACAAATCAAATGTTGACATGTATCTTTCATATTAATTGATTCCAACAATTACTACTTCCAAAAATATAAAAGAAGTGTATTTTTGGAGAAAATATTGGTTATCTTAATTGGTTAAATTTTATCTTTGATATCTTTATCGATTAAAGAACCGTGCAGAAAAGTTAGCTCACAATATACCAAGTAAGGTCGTGAATTATCAAGTTATGTTCGAGTTCGGTAATATCCCTAATATATACTAGTTTGCAAACTAATAAATTCGATTTGTTAAAATGAGATGTTTGAAGTGTACAAGAACAACCACTAAAAAGACGAGGGTACCCAAATACACCACAATCTTTCGAATATCAACCTATAAGTATGATACCAAGTGTGATTGCCTATGGACAAATTCGAGACAATATGACAACTATGGTATTCATTTTGTGTGATCGTCTATGGATATGAAATCGACACAATACGACAACAAAGTGATCACTTGATAATAGGTACGGTGTTAAACCGAAACTTTATAGGATCTATATCAAGTGACTAGGATTAACATACGTGTGTAATTTACTTAATTATAGTAACAATTATGATGCGAAAATAAAGTAAATGACACAACAAGATTTTTTTAATGAGGAAACCTCAAATGCAAAAAAAAAAAAACCGGGACCTAGTCCAGTTTTGAATACTCTCAGAATTAAGCCACTATACAAAATCTAATACCAACTTCGTATAGTTGATACCAAGTAGACTACCCCTAAATACTTAGTTTTCTCAGTATCCTCGCGCCTTCGACTTCTAGAGTCACGCACGTGAATCACCAATCCTTTTGATCGTATTCCAAAAAAGTAAAGGATAAATCTGTTTGGTAACCACTCTATTCAATCTTGGTAATAAGATATTACGAGTCGTTGACAAAGGTTAATCTGTTCAATCTAATAAATTCCTTTGTCTGGTTAGATCAATCTAAACTTTGACTATCGAAATCAAACTCTAAATTTGCAATCAATCAATATAGATCTCAAAGAGAAACTATAAGGTGATGTCGATCTCACGCAACTAGCCAATCAAGTCTATCAAAGATAAACACGATTCTAGTTGGATCCCAGCTGATCAAGGTTTGTGCACACAATTCACAAGATACGAAAAGTAATAAGAAAAACTTTGTCGTCTTCGGAACTTCGTTTGTCTTCAATAATAACCTGCACAACACTACTTGAATCCTCTTGTGATCAATTATACACAGAACGAAATATGTTAATTAACAATGGATTATCACAAGATATATGTAGATCCGAAAATGGTTCTAAAGATCCCGTCAATACTTTGATCTAGTTTGAGTGAGCCTTATATCATAAGAGAAGGTTCTCAATAATAAACAAACTAGGTGCAATCAAAGTTTCAACAACCCTTAGTCAATCAAATCAATAATCAAAAACTACAATAAAAATTCAATTATCTAGTTTCCCACAAACGGTACTCGTAGAGCTTCTTGATCCCACAAAAGTCTTTAAACGAGCGATCGTAAGAGATTTTGCCTAATTAGGGTACTTTCCTCTCCAGATAGACGACTCCACCAGAAACAATAAGGAATGAAGTTTGCCTGGCTCTTAGGATAATTTGCAAGAAATGCAAACTCAAGTATTTATATACCAAGGTTGTTTGGAAAACAAGGAAATTCCAAAACCAAAAATATTCTCAACATATTCATATTAAAGTATCTAATTTCGGTTTTCCTGTTTCCAATTAATTACCAAACCATATTTCCGAAAACTCTCTTAGAAAACTTCTATTATTAGTCTAGCACAATTACTAATAATATTTTCCCGAGGATATGCTTTAACTGATAATAATTAAACATTAATTAAATGCCCCTATTATGGAGGCCCAACACAAATACCCTCCCCCAAAATAATAATACCCTCCCCTCAAAAACACGGACTGTTAGATTACTATAATGCCCCTGAATATATACCCACGATATAACGATACAGCTCATTTAGTGCAGTAGCCGTTACAAGACACTCGCACGATCTCTCTCTCCTTCTTCTCTTCTCTTCTCAGTCGCTCTGTAACTGCAAAAGAAAAAAAATTTGAATCAAAAAATCGAAGCAAAACCGTCGATCAAAACTGAAAAAAACAAACCGTCAAACTATATAAATCTAAGTAACCGATCTCATTAGAACCATTTTTAACTTCAACAATCAAAAAATCTGAGAAGAAATGGTAGAAAACTAGGGTTTACTGAGTTTGAAGATTTAAACACAAGATTCAAAAGAGGTAAACACGATTTTCATCTTCTAGTTACTGTTATTGGTGAAGATTTTGGTTTTGATGGTGATTTTTGAAGGTTTTGATTTTGATTTTAATTTTCAGTTTCTGAAGAATTTTTTTTTGCATGTACGGTTTGATGCCGATTACTGCTACTAGATACTATGATTTGGTTTGGGATAACATTACTTTCGTATTAACTGTTTTTGTTTGATTTTGATTTTGATTTTTGGTTAATCTGATTTCAAAGTTGCAGTTGCAGTTGATGGAGGTAAGAAAAGTATATTCAAATGATTGTACTCTGTGTGTGTTTGTTCATAAGTAATTGCATGATAATTAAACAGTCCTTGTTTAGAGTTGATGATTCTGCAAAAGAAAAGTTACAGTTGATATTAATGTTGATGTTAAACAATAGATTATGGTCAACAATGGGAGTTGATGCCATATTATTCCAGTAACATGGTTTAACAATAGTAATTGATGTAATTTATGGGATCAACAACAGAAGTTGATGCCATATTATAGCAGTAAAATGGTTCAACAATTGAAGTTAATCCATTAATATTATTGTTCTATAAGTTATTAATGCTAATAGTTGGTGCCATATTATACAAGTAACATGGTTCAATAGTTGATGTTTCAATTGTTGTTGTCGATGCTTGGTAGATGATAAACAACAGTAATTGATGCCATGAAAAACTGAAAACTACAAACATATTATACCAGTAAAATGATGTTGTTTGTGCCATATTATTAGTTGTTGATGTTGTTGATGCTATTGATCGACCATAAATTGGGTAACACAATCAAATTTGATCCCATAAAATTGGGTAACACAATCAAAGTTGACACCAAATAAAATGTCATTGTGTGTGATCTTATTACTTAGAAGTAGATTTCTGAAGTTTTTTGTTAGTGGACATGCCATTCCCTTCGCTATGACAAATAAACTTGTGTTGTTAAACCATGTGATCTTATTACTTGCTGAATGCTTGAAAATATAGATCTAGATAAAATGCTAGTTCAGTTTAGGTTTTGGTTTTACTGTTAATGTTATTGATTGTAAATGAAGTTTCATGTAAATGAACAAGTTGTGATAATTGTTTTTATAGATGTCAACAAAAGTAGTTGATTACATGAAAATGGGATCAAAAAATAGTAGTTGATGTCATAAAACTGAAAATCTAAACACAATTAATGGGATAAACAATAGAAGTTGATCCCATGGTATACCAGTAAGATGGTATCAACAACAGAAGTTGATTCAAATTCACTAACTGTTATTGTTGTTATTATTTAATGAATAAGAAGACTAACTAGACTAATGCTTTTTGAAATAGATGAAAGGAGCGAGAAGATCACCAAGGATAAATCCGAAGAGTGGAGAAGAAGACGATTCTCAACCAATTCAAGAAAATCTAGCCCCAAAAAGGAAGAGAGTGAACAAGAAATTATTGGTTGAGGGACAGATACAAGTTGAACCGCAAGAAGATGAACCTCTACAAATTCAGGACGATGTGCCAAACAAAAAGAATAGGATAAACAAAGCAAATAAGATAGATAATACACCAGAAGAAGAAGATTCAGAAGAAGAAGATACGCAACACATCCAGCAAGTTACAATGTCAAAGCGAAAGAGAAGTGATGACAAGAAAGTGAAGGTACAGAAAAGGAAGAAAAATGAAGAGGAACCATCACGTAAAAGAAAACAAATTGAAGAATCAGAAGAAGAGGAAGATGATGAATCAGATGAAGAAGAATCTGGTGAAGAAGAATCAGACGATGAGAAAGTAGACGTGAAACCGGAAAAGGAACTGAAAGGTAAGAATATTGAGTTTTGTTTTATACTGCCATATCATTAAGTTGTTTAGCTATTTAAAAGAAATAACTAAATGTTGATTTGCATGTATGCAGGTAGGCCAAGGAAAAATGAAGTTGCATTCAAAAGAGGTCTAATTCCCTTGGTTGAAATGGGGATTTTTCTATACAAGCTGTTTGAATTAGAAGAAGAAGGAAATAAGAAGAAACCAATGCTTGCAAAAGCAATGAAGTCCATGCCTTTCTGGGACTTCTTCAGCCCATTCTACATAGCAGACAACAACAACATAGTGACTGCGAAATGGTTAGAAAGAATCAATCTTTCAATACGCCTGCTGCTTAGTGGATTTGATAAGGTAACGAAGAAGATCGCATTTGGAAAACCGAAAAAAGGGAAGAATTATACAGAGTGCTCTTTGGATGCAAGGGAATTTTCGTTGATCTTCAAAATTAGAAGAATTGCAGAGAGTGAAGAATTTGAAAAAATCTCAAAACAAAGAACATAAATGATTACGAGGAATTCTTGAATAACAAGTTCAGACGAGAGAGAAAGTGGCGATTGTAAGGATAAAATAACTAAGACTGAGGTTGAGAACAAACTAAGACTTGCAGCTGAAGATGAGTCCGACCCGGAATATTTTGTCAGACTTTTTGCAATGTGGTTGTGTGCGGTGCTTTTCTTCCCAGGTACTATTCATAGCTAATGTAGTTAGTTAACTTGTAAACATGCAAATTTTTTATTTTCAGTAAGCATCAACAAATGGAAGTTGATCCAGTAATGGGGGATCAACAATGGAAGTTGATCCCCTAACTTGGATCAACATTGATATGTTGATACTGTTTACATAGTAATTTTTCTTCCCAGATTTTGGAACTACAAGCTTTGCGAGGAAATGGTTACCTCATGTTCTACAAATGGAAAAGGTGTCCTGGCCAGATCACATTGTAGATTTTCTGATTGCAAACATCTCAAAACAGAAAGGGAAAAAAGGAATTGTTATCGGATGCACTACAATGCTACCAGTAAGTAACAGACATTTATATCAAAGTATATAATACAATGTTGTATACAGTTTGTAAAAAACTAAACTTATTTCATTTCTCTGCATCCAGTATTGGTTCTATGAACACACTGGGGACTACATCGAGAAGAGGCAGGGATTTGAAACCAGCACTCCAAGATTCCTAAGATGGAACCAACACACATTGTTCAAGAAACTTCGCGATGAATTTTCAGAAAAAGCTAAAAAGGATATAGAGATGACTTTGTTTGAGCATAAGGTAGTTTTTTTCTTAGTCTCTTTAAATTTCTTAGTAAAGAATACTGATTTTTTTTGTGTAAACAATGGAAGTTGATTCCATCAAATGGATCAACTTCCATTGTTGACACAATATAACTGAAAATGTACTAGAGAAAGGATTATGCACATTATTTTGTATCTATGTATTTAAATTAAAGGTAGAGTTGTAGAAGATAGTGTTAAATAAATGATACTGAGTTGCCATCTCATGAAATGTAATACAGATTCTGTGTATCAACAATGAAAGTTGATCCCCAATAAATGGGATCAACAACCAAAGTTGATCCCCAATGTTTTACAGATTTTGTATATCAACAATAGAAGTTGATGCAATTGTATGGAATCAACAACCAGAGTTTACACAGTAATTGAAATGTACCCCACTTTGTTTGTGTCAACAATGGAAGTTGATCCCCAATGAATGGAATCAACAACCTAATTTGACATCATATCTGAAATGTACTCAAGTTATATATTGCTGAAATTTCACATACGTCGCACATCACTCGGGGGCTACGCCCCCTTGTGAAAGATATATTATGGGTAGAATGTGAAAAAAAAAGATTCTTTTCAAAAAAAAATACGTTACTCACTGTATTGCTCACTGATATTTGAAGGTTCATGAAGATTTTGTTGATTTGGTTACAGATGAAGAGATGTATTTGATTGACCTGTCAGCACCAGCACGAGAGTTGGAAGTAGAGAGGCAGAGGAATGAGGAGCTGGCAGAACAAAACTTGTTTCTTGAATGTGACGTGCAGGAAGTAACTTATCAAAGGAGGAGCCAATCAAAGACAATCATAGGCGACATAATATTGATGAAGAAGATTATTGACAGTAACAAGGAAAAGATTCAGTTGCAACATGGAGATGAAGAGAGACTTAAAGATATTGCTAGAAAAGTGAAGGAATGGAAAGAAAAGGAGAATAATCAGAAGAGATATCAGAGAGTACTCAACAAGAATTCAGAAGAGCAACCCAAGATTTGTTGGACACTGAATTAACTCCAATGGAGAATACAGGTGCAGGATCATCTGGAAAGGAGAATGAAACTGAGTTGGAAGTTGTTACAAATGAAGAACCATCTGCAAAGAAGAATGAAGCTGACTTGAATGTAGAAGAAGAACAAGAATCAAGCCAACTGGCATTGTCACTTTCAGATGCATGTGAGAGTAATTTGGAAAAAAGCTTTAAGAATGGTTACCAAAGTGGATTGAAGGTCAAGGTAGATGTAGACCCAAATTTATTGGCAAGCTGGAGGATGGGATTCAATCTAGCAAAAGAAGAAAGAAGAAGACAAGAGGAAGCAAATCTTCAGATTGTTAATGTGGTTGCAGATACTGGTAACTCAGTTGAGGAAGCGAATCTTCAGATCGCTAATGTGATTGCATATATTTGTAAATCAGCTCAACAGTTAGAAGAGGAGAATGAAGTAAAGGAAGGAGAAAGGAGTACAAACATGAAGGAAGCGGAGATAATGGGAGATGAAGTTATTTATTCAACTCCTCCACTTACAATTATACTTCCAGAGAGATCAGGTTATGTCCCTTTAGGTACTATTCACTAACTCAGTTGAACAAGTAATCAATTTATGTTATGCACAATTTGAAATGTATGCAAGTATGATTATGCTCTACAAAATGCAGTGAATGTTAGTATAATTAGTATTACTTTGGTTTGCTTATTTCTATACATCAAATGGAGTGAATGTTAGTAGTGGGAATTAAAATATAGCAGATATGTTCAAAGAAAAATGGAGTTAACTTGTGCATACAGATAAAACCATGCTTTTTCCATTTTTTTTTTAATTTGTTATTTACTGTCAACAATGGAAGTTGATCCATGCAAGCAATGGATCAAAAAAAAAAATGAATGATTAGTTTGTTATCAAGATGAGAATGAGTGTTAGCACTGCAGGGTATTTACAGAAAATGGAGTTAACTTGTAAACATGCAAATTTTTTATTTTTAGTAATCAACAACAAATGGAAGTTGATCCAGTAATGGGGGATCAAGAATGGAAGTTGATCCCCTGACTTGGATCAACATTGATATGTTGATACCGTTTACATAAAACTCTTTCCTGTTAATCTAATCGGATTATTTCTCTGCAGCTACTACTCCAAGATTCGATGTTCCAAGCTTCGGTGCGATCGCTGTTGGAATATTTATTCCTACTCCTCCAGAAAAGATGGAAGATGCTCCAACTCAATAAACGGAATATACTCCTACACAGAAAACAGAAGAGGGTGATTCTGAAACTCCAGATGACAATAATGTGTTGGAAGGGCTTAAAGTTCTATTTAAATTAGAGGAAATTGATGGACCAACAGAAGATGAAGACACCACCCAAGACGATGATGATTCTGAAGCGACGCAAAGCCAAAGGAATCAGTCTGAAGCTACTGGAAGAGCAAGGAGGTATAACACAAGGTCATCAAGGAATGCTCCAAATAAATACACACCCGAAGGTAAAGTGAAAAAGATGAACAAAGGTGGAAAGGGGAATAAGAAGAAGAAAGGGGGAGGTGTTGAAGAAGAACGGAAATCATTAACCTTGATGTGACGCCACCTGAGCCAAAAAAGCTGAAGAAGCCAGAAAATCTCAAACTCTGGAAATCCTGCACCAAGGAATAACAAGAGGTCCTTCGTCCATTCTTTGAGCAACAACAGAAAGGTATGCAACTATGTAATAAATTGCCTTCTTATTCATAGGTATAAAACTATGAAAGTTGGTGCAATCCAACATCTGCGAAAAAAAACGATTGAAAATCAAAGTTGAAGTTACAATTTTCTAATATGTAATGTCAATAATAATTTGTTATGTTATGTCATGGAGTTTAACATAATCTTTGCAAATGCAGTACCAGAGCATGTAGCTTTTTTTTCAACAATGTAGTGGAAGAGATCGTCTATGGAAGGCATATCCAAAATCTAATGGATGACTACAACATTAACAGCGAAATTATTGATTACTACATCAACATGCTGCAATCCAAGATGCAAGATCCATCTAAGCCGGCATACTATGGGAAGAAGCACTTAATTCTGTCTACAAATAATTATGTAAGTAACGAAAACTCTTAATCTGTCTTTTCAATAACTTGTTACATAAAACTTATTTAGTTCTACATTATCGTACTTGAAACCTTATTTAGGTGATATGAAATAATTTAGTGTACTAGGGATGGTTCAAGTATACATGATGAATGAATTATTGTTGTTATCTGTCAAAAACAAACTAAATACCAAGAAAATGATGCAGCAAATAATGAGGGGTGCAGTAGCTAGCAAAGATGCAATGAGAGTGGAAACATCTGGGATTCCAAATATGTTGAGGGAAAAATACCCAGTGGATGACGATGACGCAATACTGTTGATACCGATGTGTCTACAAGACAGGAATCAGAAACCATTCCATTGGGTGCTTCTTACGTTGATACATGGAAGATGGTTGATTTTCAACACAATCTATCACTACAAACGATACAACGAGCAGTACAATGTCATGGTACAAATATTGACTCCAGTCCTGAACCAAATGGGTATAAAAGATGTTGAGACAGGTGGACCAGTAACTATAATTTTAGACCATTACATGGTACCACGACAACAGGGTTTGGACTACGCAATGCACATCTGCATGTTCATGAAATGCTTGGTGAAGCGTGGGCACTGCTTTGATTTAGATGGTAAGAAGGACGAATACCATAAGAACATAAACAGGAAGAAAGCGAAGATTGCTGCTAGGATGTTATCTGAATTTGATGCATGGAAACCAACTTTGGAAAAAGGTACGCAAGTACAAGAACTTACAGAATCAGTCGAAGAGGTACTCAACATACAAGATTCTGTTGAACCATTAGAAGGTAAGCAAGTACAAGAACTTACAGACTCAGTCGAAGAGGTACTCAACATACAAGATTCTGTTGAACCATTAGATTAGTGAAAACACACTTAGGTGTAGTTTAACATATGATGTCAAGTAATTTAGTTACTCTGTGTAGGTCTGCTAATTTAGTCACTGTCAATTTATGTCTGAAAGTCTGTTTATGTTGTGAAACAATTTGGAGGATGTGTTTAGTGCTAATTTGTTATGAAATAATATTAATACTAGTTATCAAGTGAATGAATGGTTTTATTATGAAAGTGAATGAATGTTGGTAGTAAAGATTGCAGGTATGCTCAGCTAATAGAGTTAACTTGTACATACAGATAAAACCATGCAATTTTTTTTCTTTTTACTGAGCATCAACAATGGAAGTTGATCCATTTTTGGGATCAACAATGGAAGTTGATCCCAAAAATCAATGGGTCAAAAAAAAAAATTGATGAATGTTGGTAACAAAGATTGCAGGTTTGCACAGCTGATGGAGTTGACTTGTATATATACAGATAAAACCATGCAAATTTTTTCTTTTCAGTAAGCATCAACAAATGGAAGTTGATGCAGTAAGAGGGATCAACATTGGAAGTTGATGCCATGACATGGATCAACATTAACATGTTGATACTGTTTACATAGTAAAGCTTGCAGGTATACATAGCTAAAAGTAGTTAACTTGTAACCATGCAAATTTTTTCTTTTCAGCAAGCCTCAACAAATGGAAGTTGATCCACTATTGGCATCAACATTGATATGTTGATACAGTTTATATAGTAATTTTTCCTGTAAAAAACCAGTAAACCTGCAAACTGACATAAACTGACAACAATAACATTCATAAACAAATAAAAACAGAATGTATGTCATTAAAAACACAGGAAATCCAACAAGAAAAAATAGGGAAAGCATAAAAATAACTAACATCCATGTTGATCATTCAAGAACTAGCATAAAAAGGTAAAAAGGAAGTTCAGAGAAATAGTAAATCATGCACTAAAACTTCAGAACAACATTCTCCTCAAAAAGTTGATCATCCTGGAATTAGAATCCCTGCGAAACACTGGTGCACGAGGAGCCAAAGGAGCTCTGCGACATCTACGACGGTTGTGGAAGGCAAGTCTCCCACACTGGCCACACTTCCTCTTCTTGCGAACCTTCTCTCGAGAACCCATGTACCTTGAAGTAGTTGGCCTTCCAGCTGACGCTCGACCACCATTGGGAGGCAATACATAACCTTTTTCATTAACTTTAGGCGGCCTCTCATGGTCGGGAATAGGATAAATAGGACGAGCATATAGACCTCTATAGTATTCGGTGGTATAATACAGACTAATGTGCTTGTAAGGTTCGTCTGGCCCAATCTGCAACATAGCTTTCATTGAATGGGTGCATGGGAAACTGTGCTTCTGCCACCAATTGCAAGTGCAAGTCCTAGCATCCAAATCGAACATGTGCTTTCCAAAGAGGAGAAATTATTTCAAAGATTTTATCACTTGATCTTCTAAAGTTGTAGAAACGCAATGATCGGTCACCCTCTTGTTGAGCCTAGCTTGCATCCGGGGAGTAAGTCTGGAATTCCACTTACCAGACTCCACCAACCTCTTGTAGTTCTGCTCCATTACCTTAGCACTAATACAATCAACAAGCTCAAGTGCTGGAAGCCGCTTATCATGCTTGATAACACTATTAAAACTCTCCGCAATGTTCGATGTATTCTCACCAAACCTTTCTCCTTGAAAAGCATGAGATGCCCAGTTCTCGAATGGAATCTTTACCATCCAATCAATCATTGAATCAAGCTTGAGATTGCTCATACTCTTAGCAAAGAAAGCAAAAAACTTCTCCTTTGTTAAGGAAGTGTAGCACTCTTCAAACAACTTCACAGCAGTTTTCCTGCTCTTACCCTTTGGAAACGGAATATTACCTTTCATGTGGTACAAACAGTAAGAATGTTAAGCCTTTGGGAAGATAATAGGGACATGCTTCAAAAGGCCAGCTCCACGGTCTGATATGATGGTCAGTGGATGGTCTTCCCTAATAATACCCTTCAGGTTGGTTAAGAACCATTCCCAACTCTCACAATTTTTGCAAGGTACAATACGAAAAGCAACTGGATAGATCTCTAGAAAATACAAAAAAAAAAAAACAAAGATTCAAAAAGTAACACACAAAAACTGAAATCCATGAACAAGTTATTGGGTGAACAACAAAAATTATGGGATCAACAACAACAGTTATGTGATCAACAACAAGAATTATGGGATTAAGCGCAGAAGTTATGTGATCAACAACTGCAATTATGGGATAAACATTTGAAATAATGAATCAACAACAAAACTTATGGGATCAACAACAAGAATTAGTGGGAATTATGGGATTAAGAACAGAAGTTATGTGATCAACAACTGCAATTATGGAACAACAACAAAAGTTGATACAAAAAAAAGGGATCAACAACTGCAATTATGGGATCAACAAACAACAGTTATGGTATCAACATTTGAAAATAATGGATCAACAACAATAATTATGGGATCAAACAACAATGATTATAGGATGAACAAAGTTATGTGATCCATAGAACTGAAATCCAGGGACATATAAGACTATATCATGTGATTCAACAAGTAAAGTTGAAACACTTAATACTTAAAAAAAAAAAAAAAAAGATTTAAAAACATACCTTGGTTACCAGTTTTCCCGCAAGCAACCATAAGACCTCCCTTAAACTTCCAAGTGAGAAAAGTGCAATCAATAAATAACATCGGACGACACTAATTATTGAAACCAGTAATGGAAGCTTCGAAAGCAACAAAAAATCTCTGGAACTGCTTCGTTTCACCATCATACTCAAAGTTGACGACGCTTCCATGATTATAATGTTCAATTGAGTCTTTATACCAAAAAAAGTCTGAATAGGACTTGATGTCATCACCCCAAAGAGATTCTTTAGTGAACTATAAACCATGGTATGCCTGACTATACGAGAGATCAATACCATACTCCGGATGGAGCAGATCTTTAACATCATTTGCAGTCTTCTTCTTCTTTGATGCTCGAAATTCATCAATTAAGATATCCTTCGTAAAAGATTTCGTCATCCCGACCTTTCTTTGGATCGAAGAAGCTAAATCACATGCATGCTCTCCGTTAAACTTCTTGCACTGAAAAACACCTTTAGTATTGGAAACGAGAGACGCATGAAACCTCCAACCTACAAGATTCATTTTCCTTGTTAATACAGGACAAATGTAACATTTCTTGTCACTCTTACGTACTTCAAGTTTGTAACCACTATGATATTCATACTTCTTAACACTATCACGACAATGAATTTTACTTTCGAAAACCTTCCCTACTCTAGTTAATATGTTGGCCCAAGCATCTGACTTCTTGGGGACCCTTTTGACCAAAGATGAATCATCCGTCAAATCTTCTACAATAGCCACATCGTTGTTTGAAACACAACTTGATGATGACGAAGACGGAACAACAGAAGAAGAAGGAGGCACATAATAAACACAAATCTTAAACTGGATGTTAAACTTCACCACATCAATCCCTTTGGAGATGCAAGAGTGAATGAAAACCTCAACTCCAAATCGTGATTAATAACATGTGAAATTCCATCTACACTGTAACCAAAAAGTATGAGGTCTTCAAGGACATAAGGCCAGTGTTGTTTCACCACACTAATCATCTCGCTGACAGTGGTTGACTCCGAAACAACATGCGATACGGTCAAATTGGATAAAGTGAACTCCGCAACAGCCATCTTTGGCCTGCAACAATCATAAGAGATCAACAAAACTAATAAAACATAAAAACAATGTTGATACCATAATTTGTCAACAACCAATGTTGATACAATAAAACAACAGCTATCAACAACCATAATTAGCAAATTGTCCAGGTTATTGCATCAACAATGAAAGTTGATCCAACAAACCTGAATCAACCACCAATGTTGATCCAATAAAAACAGATATCAACAACCACAATCAGAAATTTATCCATGTTATATGCATCAACAATGAAAGTTGATCCAACAAACCTGAATCAACAACCAATGTTGATACAAATAATCAAAATATTGTACAATTTTTCAGTGTCAACATTGAAAATTCTATGTCAACAACAAGTATTTTAATACAAAAAAACAGCATAAACAACATCATATGTGTTACTTTGCATCGCATTAGTATGCAATCAGTGAAAATGTGAATTTGCAACATGAAATACTACATTTGCTCCATGTCAAAAAATTCACTGCAAACCATAAGAAAAAGCCTAAACTAACCTAAGATACAAATTCAGATTACGTCGCACATCACGAGGGGGATGCGCCCCCTCGTGAAAGATATATACAATGTCGAATGTTAGATATGTAAACTGAGTATATAAACACTAACTTGTAACTTCTAATTGATTACACTAACTTCTAGCTACAAAATTATACCAAAATTGATCAACATTATGAAATTCTACTACTAATTCTCAACAAGTATACTCAAACAATCAGTATTATCCAAAAAAATTCTCCTACTAAGTGATCAACAATATGAAATACTCCAGAATAATTCAAAACCAAAGCATAATAGTTCATTCAAAATATATTGAAGCTAAAACTCAAACCTAACATTGAATTATGAACCGATCTAAAACTCAAAACTGCAGAAATTCAAAAAATCAAAAACCGGAGATTGGAGATTGAAGAATACCTATTTAAGATATGAATAACGATCTCGAATTCAAATAATATGTAAATGAACCAATCAATCTAGTAGAATCAAAATACAAAGAATCGAGTTTCCAAAATTTCGATCTCTGTAACAAAAAATACAAATAAAACTGAAATAAAAAAAAACAGATTGAGATACTACAAATCGAACATGCAAATATAAAATAAATCACAACTCATCTTCAATCACGAATCAACATTACCAATTTGTTTTAAAGATTGAGAAAATTTTGTTGATGAAGAAACGATTTCAGATCTGATGAAATCAATTTTGTTGTTGATGAAGAAAAGATTTCAGAAACGACTGATTCTGTTGTTGATTACGATCTTGATGAAAATAGAGTCAGTAATAGAAGAAGAATTGATTTTGTTGTTGATTTTGAATTTTTTTTTTCTTCAGCTGACGAACAGCACTGCCTCTCTCGCGTTTTTTTTTTTCCGTTGGGTAAACTCCAGTTTGGTTTATGAACATTAATTATATAGAAAGGGTAATTTTGTAATCTCGCAAAATTCTTAATGGACCCCTGATGGGCTTTGGATGGAGAGGGGTATATTTGTTGCTTCATAAGGGTAATTTTGAAGCCCGTCAAAAAAAGAGGGTATTTATATAATTCCCACAAAATATATTATGAAAATCATAATTAAATTCTTTTCAATTTTTCGGACCTGGGATCACCTTGAGTATCAAGTAATATCTTTGAACAATTAATGATAAGAGTTATGTGCATGTTCAAATAATGTCGACATCTAGAAGTTTCTCAGCAAACCCTAATTCCAAGCTTCACACAAAACATAAAGAGATATGTGAATATTGAAAACTCGGTTGTGATCGGTTGTACCAACCTCACAATGTAAGTTGTGATCGGTTATACCATGCTTCCTAAACCAGGTTGTGACCGGTTACACCTTGCTTCCCAGAGGTAGCTTGTGATCGGTTACACCTTACTTCCCGAGTTAGCTTGTGATCGGTTACACCTTGGTTCCCAGAGAAACTTGTGACCGATTACAACTAACTTCCCAAATTAGCTTGTGACCGATTACACCATGCTTCCAAAAGGTTGCTTGTGACCGATTACAACTAACTTCCCAATATACTTGTAGTCGTTACTTGTTCACATTCTTCAGGTCTTCAGAGTAATACTTGTACGTCCCAATATTCCTAGACTTTCCAGTCTAACCTAAACGAAGTTGACTATAGTATTTAATCAAGCGACTCTAGATGAGTTTTGATACTAAAATATGACAACCAAACTCGACATACCAACGCTTGGTGGGTTCAACCGAGCTATGCTCTAACAACCACAAAATTTCATAGTTCGCTACCTCAAAAAATCAATTTGTGAATTATTGTGCACTTTTATGTTCAGAAACATCAAGTTTTATACATAGTTCGCGAACTAGAAAAGCCCGTTCGTGAAAACATTAATGCAATTTAATGTTTTTAGGATCTTCTTTCACAAACATAGTTTTTAGGATCTCACCATGAGTATCAAGGAACACATATGAACAATAAGTACATAATATTTCAGCACATATTCAAATTACTTATTATAAAGGCATCTTGAACTTTCCTATTTAGCAAACTCAATTTCCAAAATCACACAAACCGTAAAATGTACGTGACTAGAGAAATCGGTTTTACATATTTGGATCGGTTCTAGCACGACTCTCAATGTAGGTAGGGATAGGTTTTACCTTGACTCTCAATATATCTAGGGATCGTTTCTATCTTGATTCCCTATGTAGGTTAGGATCGGTCCAAACTTAGATCTTCAATGAAAACCGGACCATCAATCCTATTGGTTTTTTTCAACTACGAAACAAGTTTGTAAGTCTACTTTCTTAAACTCGTGTAGTTAAACATAGTTTTCTAGTAACAAGTTACAAAGATTATGTCGATCGCAATTACGAAGTTCAAAAGATAAGCATTATACTTCATAAATCAATATACTTGAGTTGTAAAACTACTTGTATATTCTTCCTTAACACTTTGATCATAATAAGATGATCAAGTCTCTAATACTAGAGTTTCATGTATATAACTTCGCATGTTATGTTCTCAATCAAAACAACTTGAAAGTAATGATATAGAAATGGAAATGATTCAAGTCTTGTATCTCTAACCTCAAGTATAAGGATGATGTCTTCGCTGATGTCGATACGTCTTCAGAATCTTCAGGTCTAGAGTAATACTTGTATGTCTCAACATATCTAGACTTTCTAGTCTAACCTAACAAAGTTGACTCTAGTATTTCTAATCAAACGACTCTTGATTTTTGATATTTAAATACGACAACCAATCTTGACATACCAACGCTTGGCGGGTTCAACCGAGCAATGTTCTAACAAGTTATGTTGGCCAAAAATTCCTGGAAGATTATAGTAAACCCAAATTGTCTCATAGGGGCTACTCTTAAAGCTGGATACTTTTGTGAAACTGATTTCTTAAAGGCTAAGTGTCCTAGCAATTGTTCTTGGACATGGAGATGTTTGCACACCATAAAGGAACTTATCAAACCTTTTCTCTATTGGATTGTTGGTGATGGTCAATTTATTGACCCTTACTATGATAAATGAATACCTAATTTAGGTTCTGCTATCCCAAACCATGTAGCTCCACAAAACCATAATATTAAAGTTTTTTACTTCATTAATCATGATACTAGAGCTTGGAGTCTTAGTATATTAAACACCGATTTGATAATGATTCTGCTAAGAAGAGTATGACATTTGCCTTTGTAGATGACAAAATATAGTATCTACCAAGTACTAATAACTATAAAATTCATAAGAGATGAGAGTTGAAACATAACCCATGTCGAGACTTGGTAAACGAGTCTCCAGTACGTGCAAGACCCGAGGTCACTACATTACCTTGTCCACGACTTGAGGACGAAGACTAAGCCACATGCGCGATCTGGGTTCTGTAGACCATAACAAAGACTAGATTGAAGATACAGGTGGAAGTAGAGACCAAGAGCTCGAGACCTGAAATAGGGACTTCACAAGAGAAGAGGACTACAACAAGGTCGAGGAAGTTACTTGTCAAGGAAGCAATATCTGAGTTGATTATGACGTCATCTCCAGCTAGATTAAGGCGGTTCGTGATTAGACATGCTTCATGCTTGATAGCTACGCTAGTATAAATAGCCAGATAGGATAATCTTGTAAACCAAGTACAAACCATTACAATATACATTACTTACACTGATCTCTCTTTTATGTGATCTCTCTGTACTGATTGTTGAACCGACTGACAAGATAACCACGAACCCTTATTAACTGGTCTGAATCAAGATAATCACCAACAAAGGATTGTAATTGATCAGAGTCTGTGATCAATCAATTGGATCACCAAAAAATAACTGTGTAGGTAATTATACGAAGTCTCTATTCTCAAGAAACGAAAATACGCATCTTCAATGGCGCTAAAAATAAGGAAATATAATCAAAGTTTACATAAAGCACAGTCAAAGGATAAATTTTAAATAAACCGTGGACAAATATGTAGATGGCAAAATATAACACTTATCAAGTACTGACAACTATAAATATCATAAGAGCTGGGTGCTGAGACAAAACCTACGTCGAGAATGGGTAAACGAGTGTCCAGTACGTGCAAGACCTGAATATCATTACTTTCCCTTGCCCACGACCAGAACACGGAGACTCCACGTGCACGATCTGAGTTCTGGATCTCGTAGCGAAGACAGGCTGAAGACACAAATAGAAGTCGAGACCAAGAGCTCGAGACATAGAGTAAGGACTACATAGAGAAGAGGACTATGCCAGGTCGAGGAAGTTACATGTCAAGGAAGAAATGTCTGAGTGCATTATGACATCATCTCCATCTATATTAAGGCGGTTGCTGATTAGACATGCTCCTTGCGTGATAGCTACGAATGCTAAGATAGGATAATCTTGTAAACCAAGTACAAACTAGTACAATGTACATAGCTTACACTGATCAATAAAGTAATAATTTTTCGTGATTCTCCATCTTCTATATGATCTCTCTGTACTGATCATTAAACCGACTGACAAGATAACCACGAACCCCTAACTAGTGTGAATCAGAGTCCGTGATAAATCAATTAAATCACCAACAAACAACTTTGTTTAGGTATGTATACGAAGTCTCTATTCCTAGGACACGGACTCTGTGTAGGTACATATATATACGAAGTCTCTATTCCCAGGACACAAAAATACGCATCTTCACCTTTAAGTCGGTTTTGCAATCCTGATAAGAAGGCTTGGGAGCTTTCAAAGAATGCCATATTTTCATCTAAATCTGCTTCATTGGGACTCAGAGGGTCTAGACCTTCCCCTAGTAGTAAACTTCGGAGTGCATTTCTAAACTTAGAATCCCACACCATGTTTAGATTTTATTTTGGAAGGATACTAAAAGTGCCATCCTTGCTAGAACAGTTCTCCATACCAGAATGTCATGGCTTCTGTTGATTGTCCGTGATGCTTTGCTCAACATGAATCGGTAATGCATGCTCTAGTTTTTTGCCCTTTTTCTAGTCATGTATAATATGGTGTTTGTCCTCCTTTTTTGTGAATACTTCTGCTTTTTTAAATAACCCTTGCTTCAGCTAGCGGCTTAATTTCTGGCTCGTGGACTCTGTTACCAGATTACCTGAAAATGTGTAGGGTTTGTTTGATTCTATACTATAGTCTATTTGGAACAATAGAATTAACATGATATTTAATGATAAGAAAGAAACTCATGCAGTTGTTGTTAGTAGACCCAGAGCTATAATCCTTCTTAGGAAACCCAATTTGCAAATCCTACAAACATCTTTGTTGGTAGTCATGACAAATGAATGCCACCACATTTGGATGGTAAATGTAATACTGATGGTGCCTTTGATGATATCTCTTTGGAAAATGGTGCAGGATATGTAATGAGGGATTTCTCAAATATAACTTCTTTTTTTCCTTCAATTATTTTTGAAGTTGAGTCGGCATCAGAAACTGAAGATATCTAGGTTGTTCTGAAGAAAGTTGTGGAACTAAAGCTTGCTCATGTCATTATTGATGGTGATGCAAAGGAGTTGATTGGCCAATTTTCAACTGGGAAGTTTGATGGTGATCAAACAACGGATGCTATCTTTAAAGACATTTCTTTTTACACTTTTCTTTTAGTGGCATGTAAAATATTCCATAAATTTATACAACGACAACTTAAAATAGTTGTTACGGTCCATGAATTTGAACGGTGACGAATTTTCATGACCAACCTCTATTGTGGAACTAAAGCATGCTCATGTCATTATTGAAGGTGATGCAAAGAAGTTGATTGGCCAATTTTCAACTGGGAAGTTTGATGGTGATCAAAAAACGGATGTTATCTTTAAAGACATTCCTTTTTACACTTTTCTTTTAGTGGCATGTAAAAATTTTGATAAATTTATTCAACGACAACTTAAAATAGTCGCCACGGTCTATGAATGACGAATTTTCATGGCCAACTTCTATTTTAAAATTTCAAAGAGTCGTAGTTGAAACTTAAGACCATGATGACACAAAATAACCGCCCAAATTTCAATTGTAGTTGTCATGGTAAATTTATACCATGCGACTTAAAAGATCTCCATGGTTTAAATTTAGAACGATGACGACTGTAATGAATATTGTACAGGCTAATTTCTTTTTTAAAATTGATGACAGTCATCATGGTTGAAATATAAGACCATGACTGCTCTATTTTAATTTTTTAACACAGAACTCAAGTGGGTCGCAATTTAGGGGTGGGACTTGGGTTGGTTGGGCGGGTTAGAAGGCTTGGCCGAGGCAGACCCGAACTAGGAATCCCTTGCCCAGCTTGCCCATTGAACTCGTGGAACCCATGGAGGTACTGCCCAAGTCCGCCCAAGTTATGTTCCTCGGGTTGGCCCAAGTTTCGCTACACATATGAGTTTGTTAATACAATAATAACAAATTTTAATAATAATAAGATTTGATTGCTCCATTTATCTTAAATTTCCAAATAACTGAAAATTATTTACAATAATATATAAACTTTTTTCATATTCAATGATTGATTAATGAGATAGATATAATTTATATTTTCATTATTAGATGTGAAGATAATATCTAAAATTACTCTAAATAGATAATAATACCAATTATAAAAATTATTTTATACAACAACATCATAGTTCTTCGGGTTGCTTGGGTTAGAAATATTTGTGCCCATGCTTGCCCAAATTTAACTTTGGTTTATAAAAATTATGCCAAAGCTTGCCCAAAATTTTGATGTACGTTGCCCATGGCCGCCCAACGTTCGGGTTGGGCATGAGTTGGGTGGGTTAACCCAACCCAAGTCCCACTTCTAGGTCGCATGGTCATGATTTATCGACCATGACAACTGCCAAAAAAAAATTATGGAAAAAAATAAAGAAAATACTCTTAAAATTATCGGAAAAAACTATTAAGGATATTTAGAAAATAATAATCCTAAAAAAATAATAATTAAAAATAAAATTAAATAATTAAAATAAATATATTAATATGGTGACACATGTCACAATTGTAAAGGTTAGTATATTCTAATCTTTTTATTATATTTAGACGCCTCTTATCCATCTCTCATGAATGAGACTACAAATTGATAGCTCCCGATTAATCCATGTAGCTCCCAGTTAAATCAGGCTGAAAATTTTATTTGTTCTTCATTAACAGTTTTGGTTGTGTACCGTGTACTTGTTCGTCGATGCCTCCCTACGTATTTTTTTATTTGAAAACTAATTGGTAGAATCAATCATTTGGTCATCCAATTTTTTTCTAAGTTATTCTAATTTTAAACTTCTAACGAATTATTATCAATTGAAATCACCACTACAGTGTTTAATATTGAATTTAAGTAGCAATCTTAAAAAGAATATATCTGTAAACATTCTTTATACCACTTCCAAATTAGATGAAAAGCTAGTTGATAGCAATAACAATACATTTTCTTAAGGCAATGAGGAAATGGGAGTTTGTTTAAGTATTTTTACAATTATACCTACGGTGTTTAATATTATAAGTAGCAATAATAACTAGTAAAACTTAGAAATGATTTATCTGTTTAAACTATATCACTAGGAAATTTTATCTCTTAAACTTTATCACGGTTTTTAAAAGCATTTTAAAACACATACGTAACGAATATAAACATGACTATCAAATTATACATATTTCTTACAGTAACAATAATCAATTAAAATGATAGTTTTAGAAATACCCCCTTGAGTAGTGAGATAACTCATCTATTTTGGAACAAAATTTAAAACCAACTAGCTCATCTAATTTGGGACGGAGGGAGTAATAAATTAACGAAAATCAATTGAAATTAGCATTGATAGATACAGTCTATGGTCATTAATATATAAGATAGGCTCGCTATTATGTTAGGCAGGTTGTCCCCACTTATTTGGGTTTCTGTGCCCTAACCATTGGACATTTAGGTGGATAAGTGTTGGATACTAATTTTACTAAGCACAAATAATTTAACGTTTTATTATTTGGTAACATGTAATAATTTGATATTCATGTTTATACTCGTTACGTAGGTGTTTTAAAATGATTTTGAAAGGTACAAAATTTACGAAAATCTATGGTATAGTTTGAGAGATAAATGATTTCTAAAATTTACAAATTATCATCCATAAGGGTATAATTGTAAAAAAATACTTAAAAACACTCATTTCATTCATTGCCTTAAGAATTGTGCAAACTTCAACTAGGTCATCTAATAGTGGGACGGAGGGAGTATTTTCTTTTCTCTTTATGGTAACACGTCTTGAAGGATTTATGCAAAACCGAGCTTTAAAGAAAACAATAATTTTGGTTTTATGTGTAATAAGTTTTATAACCTGGTTTGATTGGGGGCCAGACATTTTAATTGGGGGCCAAGCACTAGAGGACAAAAAAGGTCACCCAAACCTAATTTGGGTCACCCCTTATAAAAATTCTTTCTAAATGCCTAAAATAGCCTTGAGTGATTAGTATTAATCTTAAATAATTAGTGATAATCTTAATTAATTAGAGTTTTAAATTTTTTAAAAATTTTTAACTATCCATGTGTATGAAAAATCGCTGAGATCATGGATAATTTTTTTTTTTTTTTGCCCAGATCCGTATGAAAAATCGTCATGGTATTGAAGTAGTTTATTGACGACTCTAAACGATCGTTAATGTTTAGGACTGTTTGGTGACGATTCGAATAAATCGTTATTTTTATAAAAGAGTCGTTATATGACCTATTGTAAACAAATCGTTAATGTTTTATTGATTTTAGTGACGACTCTAAACAATCGTTATTCTTATAAAAGAGTCGTTATCTTCTTCGAAGAGTCATTAATGGCGGAAATATACGACAGTTTGGAGTCGTCATATAAAGATCAATTCACTGACGACCCTTTGAAAGGGGTCGTTATTGTTTTTATTATGTGTATGACGACCTTAAAGTCGTTATTTTCTTAGGCGTCGTTAATTAGGGTGGTTAAATAGGGTCGTTAAGTGATTAAAAAAAATAAAATAAAGGGTAAAACAGTCTTTTCAACATCGGATTAATACGCCCCTCAAAAAATTGGGGTGGAAATAAAATATCATGGCCCCCAATTAAAAGGTCTGGCCCCCAATTAAATGAGGTTTTATAAGTAGAGAAGAAAAATTGAAGTAAAGAAGAATTTACAACGAGTTCTACCAGCAGTAGAAAAATTTAAGTAAATTTAAGTAAATTCTTGTTATATCATATATCTGAAGTTTAAGGTTACTTATCTGTCAATGTTCAATGCACAGACGATTGCAATTTTTTTTTCTAAAGCACGGAGGATTGCATGGTGCAAGATGTATTCATTTTTTTTTGTTTGATTTTTTTGTACAGAAGTGTGGTATCCAAAGACAAAAACAATCTACCAAAAAATTACTAAAAGAAAGCTTGTATGGTAATGTAAATTAGCCATTTTAGTATGTACTACTTTATGAATAATTTTAGATGTTGTTCATAAGTGTCGGGTGCACCCCTAGATAGTAAAGTATATAGTTAATATTATGGGATTTTTTTTTAAAATGCCCATGTGGGGTAATGCATTTAAAAAACTGCCCACGTTTTTTTCGATTTAATTAAATAGCCATGGCGTTAGGAAATCCGTCTGGTCCCGTCAAGTCCCACCAAATAAGTTAACTTTCATTTACTTCTGTCAATTATTGATGCTGCAATTACAAAAATATCCTTGCAAGCCTAAATACGTGTATTAGTCGACCACTCTTCTTTCTTCTACACCTAACGATGCAGCCACCAAAGTTAGGATTGCAACAACAGTGTTCTTCATCATATTTTCTCCTTCTTCTTGTTCTTCGATTGAGTACATCAATCTATCAACTTCTCTTCTCATGCATCACCACCACCACCACCACCACCAAACATCATATTTTCTTTCCTTGTTCTTATTAATCATGATTTCATAGTTTCTAAAATTGGGGGAAATGTTTGGGAGTTTGTCAAAATTGGATCTGATTCATACAATTGAGGCGTTTTCAAGAATAGGGTTTAGCTTGAGTTTCCTTTTTTTCCTAATTTTGTACTCTAATTAATTAGGGTTTCTAATTGTCTTGATTGTTTCTCTGTTTGGGTCTTTGAGCTCGATGAGGAACTAATCCAATTGACGGACATAAATCACGAACATCTTGTATGAGATTAATGATCAAATCTGTCTTGAATCCTTATTTATTTGGTTCTAATTCGGATCTGTTTTTGCTTTCATGTAATTAGGTTTTGGGCTACAATGATATATACATGATTAGAAGGTTGTAATTGAATGATTATAGAACAAGTATGTATTGTGCAGGTCTTCATTAGTAAAGAACAAGTTTGAATGATAAGTTTTTTCCTATCAAAACTGTTCTGCAACAGGGAAGAAGATGAACAAGCTTTTCATCAAATTATGACTCGGGAATGACTCACTAGTTTAACTCGGTGCCTTGTTAGAATATTTGAAGGACTTAAGTATCTTTTACTAGGTCTGAATAATTGCCACGTACACATTAATGATTGTTATATTATAGTATCAGTTGTTTAAATGTATACCAAAATTCATATAAAACAAAATATTTATCGTATTTTTTAATTTTAATTGTTACCCCAAAAAAAATATTTATGGTATTTTCAATTATACAAGTTGAAAATCTCATCACATTTTTCGCGCAAATATAATCTAATAACGCAGTAAGCATCTCATTTGGTGTAAACTGATGTACAGTATTTGGAATATATTTTTTCAATTTTTTTTTATCGGTCCATGCTTATCCAATTTTCTTTAAAAATGAAAAATGATAAAAGAAGAAAAAAACAAAGAAAAATTAATTATTGAATGGTTAGATATAAGTCAGGATCCCCACCTTCCCCAGTTGCTATATTAGTTCACACAAATTTCTGTATCTATACATTTGTCTGCTCTTATCAGCTTCTCTATCTGTCTAGCTAGTAGCTACAGCCAACACACAAAAAACAAACAGTCAACACGCACATATCCTTATATAAACCGTTGTTTGTTGTTTGTCTGTCTCAAAACCCCCTCACCAATCCTTGACGACTACCACTCCTTAGTTCCACAACTCTATCAATCATCAGTCTCTTAATAACATGGCAGCCTATTCATACTTGCACCCAACTCTATTTCTTGATTCAGCTAATTTCCTTATTCAGAACACTACTACTACTACTACTACTACTAATCATCATAATCCCGTTATGATGATGTCTGCAGGTAGTTCATTTGAAGAACAAGCATGTCATGACATTATTAACAGCAATACCAGTTTAAGTTATTTCCCATCTGCCGATAATTATCAACCTCTTCATGATCTTGTTATCTTTCATAACAATCATGAAACAAGTAGTGGTGGTGAAGAAAACAGTTCAAGAAGTAGTAGTGATACTGATCAATCACTCACTACTAATGATAATAACATTCACAATCAGGAAACTAAAACAACAGAAAAGAAGAGGAAGAATACAACTGCTAATGACAGGAGCAGTAGAGAAGGGTCTTGTCTGAGTTCTGGTGTATCAAAAGTAAGAATTCTGTTTATTCTGAAGTTATATAAACTGTGAGTTTTACTACTTGTAAATTTATGTCTAATTGATTGTATTTTTTATATTTCATTAGAATTTGAAGGAAGTTAAAACCAAGAAACAGAGGAAATGTGTTAAAGAAATAACAGAAGAGAAGAAGAAGAAAGAGAGTCAAAAAAACGAAGAGCCACCAACAAGTGGGTACATTCATGTGAGGGCAAGAAGAGGTCAAGCCACAGATAGCCACAGTCTTGCCGAAAGGGTAAGTAAGAATGACAAGATTTACTACTATTTTGGTTCCAAGATTCCATTATTACCCCCGTAGTTGAACATTTTTGTAACATTTATCAAATTTTGTGCTCCAGGTAAGAAGAGAGAAAATCAGTGAGAGGATGAAGCTTTTGCAAAGTCTTGTTCCTGGTTGTGATAAGGTGACCGGAAAGGCCCTTATGTTGGATGAGATAATCAATTATGTTCAGTCCCTACAGAACCAAGTAGAGGTAATGCCAATGTCTTTAGCTAAGTAATCTTTATTTTTAGCAATACCATTACAAAACATAAGTTAACCAAATTTGTTTGATTTTCTTATCAGTTTCTGTCTATGAAGCTTGCTTCTGTGAATCCAATTTTCTATGACTATGGAGTGGACTTTGATGCTTTGCCGGTTAAATCCGAGGTATCCATTTGTTGCTTCTTGGCTTAATAAATAACCCACTATAACGTGATTGTCATTTTTTTTAACTGGGTTTTTTATATTTCATTTTCAGAAACAGAATTACTCACCGGGTCCAATACCATTGTTGCCATCAAATGAGCAACAATACAATCCTTCTGTCCGTTTTCAGCAGAGCCAAATACCAAATTCTTTCTCTCAGTGCAATGAAAATAACCTTTTGATGGATATGGATCATGAACAAAGGGCTTCTACTATTATTAGTCAGTCTCTGTTCAACTTCAACCACTTATGTTCTTTCCAATAAAATGTGAAGTATTACTACCAAAACTACCCCCACAAGAGCACTTTCCATATGGTTAGTCTACAACACTTTTTCGTCAAACTTCCTTTTTATTAAGTTCACTCACCGTTCAGAATAAAAAGTTCCTAATTCTTGGGTTTGTTTGTCGTGGTTTTTCGTTTTTGCAGTTTAATAGTATTTGATTAGCGATTTAGGAGAATTTTTTCAGCATGAGAAATGAGAATACAAGTACGAGAACAAAATAGAGACAGAAGAAAACAAAGAGATGCTGCAAGTTCTTTATATGTATGGTCTTGAACCAAGTCCGATGGAATAAGAGCTTGTGAGATTCTTCATGCCTATCAGCCTATAGATATCATGATGAGATAAGAAGCATGCAATATTAGACTGAAAGAACCGACCAGATATAACCCATGCAGATGTGTTTTTCGACTTGAGATCTTCTTTGTTCTTGTCCCTATTTGACTCCTAAATTACAAGACATACATAGATAGATTAATGTTCCTTGTGCCTGTGGTGTGGTTGATATAAATTAAGTTACATTCCGAAATAAGAGAATATGAGAAGAACAGAAACATACATGTATTTATGTAATATTAACAACTGTAAGAACAGTTTTATGCAATAATAAACCTCTTCGTAATGTTCATCTTCTTGTGTGGTTTCGTTCTGCTGGTTATGTTTTTTTGGAGTGAAATTGAGATTCGTAGATTTTGTGCTCGATGTAAGTGAAATTTTAGGCAAGAAAGACACGCCCGTTCCCAGTGTAGAAAGTCTGTCAAACTTGTCAAGAATCATGATCTCATCATGGTATAACATTCGGAATCAAAAATCTCTTTTTATCGCAATGGTTTCTTGCTTTTTCCATAAAGTGTCTTACTGTTCTCTTTTGATTAGCTTGGTGACTGTCAATAACTGAGCATTCAGTGCCAATAAAGAGGGTTTACCAAATCTTTTTTTCATAAATAATAGTCTTCCTCCACATAGTCATTGTATTAGTAGCTAAAAATCTAACTACTCGCATCTAAATTTTTTTTGACAGGAAAAGGGCAAATTAAATTGAAAAACTAACACTCATCAAAATAACTTTTCTTTTTTCATAACTACTCACGGCCAACACCACTAAAAAAACTTCCATTAAAATCAAAGATCATTACATGCTCTTTCTGCAACCCAAGATAATATCCAAAGAGTTAACAAGACATACCCGAGAACACCATTGAAGAAACCATAGAAATTCTCTAAATCATTCTTCAAACCAGCCTCATGTCTTCTCTTCTACACCTTCTTCACAGCTGCTAGTAAAAGAGAGAAACATGGAAACATTAGAAACTAGGAAACACTAGAACACCAGGATCCTCTCTCTACAAGTTTTTCTCTCACACCGATATTGATCTTCACGGTAACCCTCGACCCTCCCTAACAAAGAGAACAAAAATCCTAAGCACAAGGATTTACCGCTTTTCTACATTGGATGTATACAAACATACAATTCTAGTCCTACATATAGACAACAAAAACTTGACCGCCGCCAAGTATTAAACTAAACTCTTTCCTAAACTCTATTAAACCTAGAATAGGAAATCCACCTCAATATAGAAACGCTCCTAAAATAGGAAACCCACAAGTTTTCCTAATAATCTCCACGTCGGATCATACTTTCAAGCATGAGAGGATCACTGGAAAATTACCTCAATCTTCCACCAGAGTTGTTCACCATCTCTATATACCCGTAGAATTACTTTTGAAGCTCAAATTTAAACTTCCATCTTCATATATAGAACCATCTATTCGACCATCTTTTTTATGAAGAACACTTGTGAAACCGGTCACGCTTCACAAGCACTATGAAAATCTAACCACCATCAAGGAATCTTTACACAGATTCCACCAATGATCACCAAGAGAACCATCCAGAAGAATCACCGATAGCTCCACCTAACCAGTAAGCTAACAACATATTAAGTTTTAAATCAGAAAGCAAAAATTATCTTCAATATCATACTCTAGCACATGTCATGATTACCATGTATCGAAACAAATCATCGGATATCTCCAATGTGATTAACAAGCTTAATCCTACGAGTGATTCCCAAATCCATTACCAACCTGACATATATTCTACCACCATCACACCTAACATATATACTCGTTCACAATATATACCGCGTGAATCCCCATATTACAGTGGTACATATTTTCGAGATCGGACACATTCTTGATATTACGTGCAAGCCATCACGAATGCTTTATCATAAACTCAAGAACATAAATCTATAACATCTCGTGCATAACTTTGAACCATTGTTGGTTTTGCTTCTACATGAGACATCACAACCCCATTCTTTTTTCAAACTTTGTAACCCATTCTTTATAATGTATGGTTACTAACAACATTCAAGAAGTATAAATGTAATACACCTCATTCAGCATTATTATGCATCCCATACTACATCTTAAAACAAAACGATGAACATATACTTCTACCAAGTTGAACTTCCAATTTGTAAACCGCATTACAAATCCATCTTTGTGCAAACACCGGTCGAGACATTATTTTCAAAAAAAAAAAAAAAAAAAAAAAAAAAAAAATCTCCACCAGAACAATAAACTACAGTTCAATTCTAGGTTCAAAGACACCAACCCGTCCAAGGGATCTGATACCAACTGTTGGGTAAATTGGCACCCCGAGCTTCCGGAACACAGGATCACAAATGGAAATTGGTGATTTGAACCAAACTTGGAGAAAGAATAAGACAAAGATAAGATACATACACAACCACAACACAAGATATACGTGGTTCACCTAGGCTACATCCACGGCCAACACCAGCAGAAAAATTTCCATTATATCAATGATTATTAAGTGTTGTTTCCGCAACCGAAGATAATATTCAAAGAGTTAACAAGATATACCCGAGAACACCGTGGCCATTGAAGAAACCATAGAAATTCTCTAAATCATTCTTCAAACCAGCCTCATGTCTTCTCTTTTGCACCTTCCTCACAACTGCTAGTAACAGAGGAGAAACATGGAAATATTAGAATATTTTTTTTGGCAAGGTCCTAAAACCGAAACACTGGAACACCAAAATCCTCTATCTACATGTTTTTCTATCACAAAAATAAAATAAAATGATATTTTATCTAGCAACTATGTTTTAGTTATATACAACCTTTCTTTTTTCAGTTCAATACTTCAAGTGAGCCTCCCAATCTTACATCCTATGTAGGCGGATGATCTTTTAATAACCTACAAAACAACACCAGAAGGCACTAATCGACTCAAAATTCTACTCCAAGCATGTACCACCTCTGCAGATCAATAAATTAACTCTTCAAAATCCACAATAATATACCATCCAAGGCTTGACTAGAAATAATTGGTTGAACTTTATCATGCTTTCGACATGCAAACAATATCAACCCCAGCTATCTATCTAGGAGTGCAATTCAAACAGGGAAGAATATCTCGACACATATTTCAACCCCAACTTCAACGACTAATGTGGAAAGCAAAAGGATGGATGACGAAGTGCTTAACCCCCAGCGAGAAACTTTAGCTCGTAATTGATCGTATCGCAAGAAATTTCTTCTCAAGACATGATTCAGCAGTCAGAAAAGCTTCATCCCCTAGGGTGGGATAAGCCCATCAAACCCAAAATGGAGACAAGGTTGGTCATCGATCATAACAAAGCTCTTATGATGAAAATAATTTAGAGAATTTACAAGAAACCTGATTCAATTTGGCCACCTTATGCAATAAAAATACCTTAAACAAAAAAACACATTTTCGATAACATCCCACCCACACCATCCCCAACCAGCCCACAATGGAGGTAAGTATCCTCCCTCATTCCCATCAGAAAGCAACATATCTTCCATCAGATCGGTAACAGTTTAAACATTCTTGTACAAGAAAAATGAATCCCGCAATTCCATAATAACCATGATCCTACACACTGCTACCACATTCAATCGGTTGCTGATATCATTGATCCTTCAACCCAGACTTGGTCCCACGAAAATCTGAATCTCCTCATTTTCCCATGGTTCAACGAATATTCAACATCCACATTCCCTATGACGGCCAAACTGACAAGATCATTTGACCTTTAACAAAATATAAAAGATATAGTACCGCCTCTTGATACAAATATGCCTCATCAGCATATCAAATCAGTTTTATCAACATCCCTTTTTACTTTCCGAGTTCCTCAGAATGCTACCGTGTCTACCAAAAGTACAACTTTTCTTGTGGAAAGAACTCAATGAAGGTGTTTTGATCCTCAACATTTAAACCATACCAACCTCACCAACTTTAACTCATACCCACAATTTAACTCTAATCTTGAAATTTCGGCTCACATTCTCATTCATTATGCGATTTCATGGCTTCATTGAACCTCCTACTTTTCCAATTACCTTATAACCTAAACACCCCATAATATTTCACATATTCTTCTTGTTAGAGCACTGCTCGGTCGAACTCGCATGCGTTGCTATCTCAATCATGTTTTTCAATATTAGTGATGAAAACTATAAGTCTTGATTTCTAGCCTATTTATAGATGTCTCGGACTAGGACATAGATTGTGTAGTTGATCTTAGTTTTCACGACGTTCATCATCTGAAGACGAAGAACTATTAAGGGGAGCTTGTGGAACTTCATCGACAAAAGGTATGTGGATACTTAAACTCATCTATCACTTGGAAAGTCTATTTCTACTCTATCTCCTATATTGAGACATAAGTCGTATTACAATATAGTTTTCTATATACACATTTGAGATTTCGAGCTGAGTTTATCTCGCTTACATATTTCTCGAAATAGGTGTTGGCAAGCTTTCGCTTCGACCAAGTTCATCTTATATCATGTGAAAATTGCCGAGTAACATCTTATATGGTTTGTGTGATACAATCATTTGGTGTTTCATTGGAATGTTTCGTTATGATTATTTCAATAACTTGAAAATTGCTTTGATGCTAATAGTGTGTGAAAACGGCTATTGTCATCCTCTAAGAAAGTTTCAATGATTGCAATAAGAGTTTAGAACACTTAACCATTATTGGATATGTCATGTTGTGCACTCTTGCACATATGTAATCCATGTCCGGGAACCATAGTATGCGCACCCGTTTGCGTACCTGTTGGTTTGATAAATTCGGGAACCTAAGTATGCGTTCCCGTTTGCGTACTGGCGTACAGGTTCATGACCTAGAATTTCTACTGGGATTTGAAGTTCGCGTACCCATTTGCGTACTGGCGTAACTCAATCTTGGTCTAGGTATTTCAAGTATGCGTACATGTTTGCATACTTGAAGGTTAAAGTTCTAAAGTCGGTTATGAACATGAACATAAACATTTATATAATAAGGAATGCAATCTTTGCAAAACGTGTTTACAATGTTCATGATTGATTCGAGTGAATCAAACCGATTTTGCTTCAATTGTGTTCTTGTATAATTCTATGAGAATATAGCAATTGAACAACTCTTTAAATAGTTTCATTTGAGTCATTTGAACTAGTTATGGTTAAGATGAATAAGGTTGATATGAGAGTAATCATATGGCTAACCTCGGTTAACTATTTGTGAACCAACATGGTGTACACGTTTGGGTACGGTTACATAAACCCAAATGAGGGTTCATTTCATTTGTGTGTAACAAGCTAAGTTCGATCTAACGGTTGAAAGATATTAGCTTGGTTGAATCAGGTTTTTCATCTAACGGTGAATATTGAATGCTTTGTTACCAAAGTAACTTGGATTGCAAACCCTGATTTGAAAACTATATAAAGGAGAACTCTAGCAACTGAGAAACCTAATCCCCACACCTCATGTGTGTTACTAGTTGCATAACTAGAGTCGATTATCCTTTAACCTTAGGTTTCTCGAGACCTTGTAGGTTATTGACTTGAAAGACTTCATTGGGATTAATTGTGAAGCCAGACCCCAACTATTTTCTTTGTAGTTACGTGTTCTGATCTTGCCCGATTCTATCGTATTGAGTACAATTGAAATAATTGACTTGAGATTAATTTTCTGCGGTAGGCAAGATAAAAGTAATCACAAACATCTTTGTCTCATCGTTTGTGATTCCACAATATCTTGTTTCGCTAGTCGATTAAGAATATTGTGAGGTGATTGATAATACTAGGCTATTCTTCGGGAATATAAGTCAGGTTTATCAATTGGTTCCTGTTCACCTTGATTTATCAAAAGACGGAACAAAAACTCTTGGGTATTTTGTGGGAGATAGATTTATTCAATCTATAGACTTTTCTGTGTGAGACAGATTTGTTTATCAAGTCTTTGACTTTGGGTCGTAGAAACTCTTAGTTGTGGGTGAGATCAACTAAGAAAATCAAGTGCGTAGTATCCTGCTGGGATCATAGAAGTAAGGAGCGCAACTGTACCTTGAATCAGTGTGAGATTGATTAGGGTTCAACTACAGTCAAGTCCGAAGTTAATTGGTAGTAGGCTAGAGTATGTAGCGGCTTAATATAGTGTGGTATTCAAACTGGACTAGGTCCCGGGATTTTTATGCATTTGCGGTTTCCTCGTTAACAAAATTCTGGTATCTGTGTTATTTCTTTTCCGCATTATATTTTGTTATATAATTGAAATATCACAGGTTTTTGCGTTTAGATCAATCAATTAGAATATCCAACCTTTGTTTGTTGATTTACATTGATTGACACTTCAACATTGGTCTTTGGTACCATTCAAGTTGTTTCACATAATAATCAGGCTCATATTTCTATCTGTTTGATTTGCTGATTACATTGTGAAACAGAGATATTAAAACTCTTTGATATACTTTACTCTAGATTGAGTCTGTTTGTCTAGTTGATTCTCTAGAAAGTGTATTGGAGTAAGTCCTCTCAGATTGCAAAACGAATTTATGGGTGTAGTTGTTAGACCCCCGTATTTTCAATTGGTATCAGAGCAGGCAAACACATTAAAGACCTCACAAGTCTGTGTTTGTAGTGATCTGATGATGGATAATATTGTCTCTGAAAACGCTTCATAAAAAATGGATAAACTCATCATCGAGAGTGTTCTAGAAACCATTGACAAGGTTGAGAATCCTAATTTGAAAAAACTCCTCAATTTCTTGTGTCTCGAAAATCTTCGATGGATAAGGGAAATTGATGGTTCTCATTGCGAAGTTTATATCAAAAAACCTAAACCTCGAAAACGCTCTGAAGAGGTTGTTGACCTCCAGGAAAAGTTAGATAAACAAATCCAGATCAATTCTGATCTTGTTGCAAAAATTGCAAAGCTTAAGGATTTGAAGTCTGTAAAGTCTTTTTCAAAGGTTTTAAATGACGCCTCTAATTCTTCTTTGAAGAATTGTCGTATGTTAGGTGATAAGCAAGGTCTAGGCTTTGTGAAACCTGACAGTGCTCAGAACTATTCAAACAAGGTTTATGATGTTGGTACATGTTTGTTTTGTGGTTCTCATAATCACTTTCAGCATGTGTGTTTGTCTTTCAAGAGAAGACTAAAGGTTGCTGGTGATCTTCATAAAAAGCTTTTCAACTTTTGTCATCCCTTAAAAGACATTCAATACTAACAAGAAAGCCTAAAGTGGTTAGTAGTGCTAGTATGGGAGCTTTTTCTATAAAGTCAACATCACCCTTTCAGTGGTTCCTTGATAGTGGGTGTAGCAGGCACATGACTGGAGATCTCTCATGGTTTATCAACTCAAGCGATTTTGATGGTGGACCAGTAACTTTTGGAGATGGAAGCTGCTGATACATAAGCAAAAAGGGGACGATCAAGTTGCCTGGCGTTCCTGAAATTCATGATGTCGTATACGTTAAAGGTATGACTGCTAATCTTCTTTCTATTAGTCAAATCTGTGACAAAGGCCATAAAGTTGTCTTCAATGATAAAGGATGTGACATTGTCGACAAATCTGGAAAAGTGATTTTTCAAGGTTCACGTGGCAAAAATAACTGTTATCTTTTAGATACTCAGTTCAGTAATTGTTGCAATTTGACTAAGGTAGAATCTATACACCTTTGGCATGAGCGTTTTGGTCACATCAATTATCGTCTTCTAACTAAGATCATTAACAAAGAACTTGTTAGAGGCGTTCCCGAAATCAATGCTAAGGTTGAAGGTGTATGTGGTGCCTGTCAAAAGGGTAAACAAACGAAAGTTCCACACAAATCATCTCGAAATATTCTTACCAAGCTCCACTTTATTTAATTCATATGGATCTTTTCGGCCCAATTCAACAATCTACAGTGGCTGGGAAGAATTATGCTTTGGTTATGGTAGATGATTACACCAGATTCACCTGGGTGGCATTTTTGGCTCCCAAGAATGAAACACTCAGTGAGTTCAAGATTATTGTTAATAGAATCCATAATGAACAAGGTCGCAAACTAAAAAAATTTAGAAGCGATCGTGGTACAGAATTCAAAGACACCAAAGTATTTGAAAACTGTGACTCACTGGGAATTATTCAACAATACTCTCCACCTATCACTCCACAAGCTAATGGAGTTGCAGAAAGGAAGAATATAAATATTCAGGAAATGGCTAGGGTAATGCTCCATAACAAAAACTTACCATTAAGGTTTTGGGGTGAGACTGTTTTAATTTTACGGCTTGCTATTTTATCAATCGTTTTTACTTACGGTCAAAGACCTTAAACACTCCTATGAGTTGTGGTATGGTAAGAAACCCAACCTACACTATCTCAGAGTGTTCGGGAGTAAGTGCTACATTCTGAAGGATCGTGAACAGAAAGGGAAGTTTGATTCGAAAAGCGATGAGGGTATTTTCTTGGCTATGCATCTGACAGTCGTGGTTTCCGAGTCTTTAATCTCAGAACCCAAGTCATGATGGAATCGGCAAATGTTATCATTGATGATCTAAGTAATTTTCGTCATGATGACTCTCCTGCTGAATTGCCTCCAACCGAGACAATTGAGAAAATCAAAGAAACGTCAGAATCAGAAGAAGTTATTCCAACAGTTGTTGATCCTGATGTCTCTAGTGATGAGGAGAAAAGCTCTACGACATCTTTGGGTTCAAAGGAATCATGATACTAACAATATCATTGGAGGAAGGGATTCTACTACTAAGACGAGAGGTCAACTTCAAAATATTTGCAATTTTGGTTGTTATCTGTCGCAAGTGGAGCCTAGGAATATTGATGAAGCTCTTTGTGATCCCTTTTGGGTAAATGCAATGCATGAAGAGTTAAATCAATTCCAAAGACAAGATGTATGGAAACTCGTACCTTGTCCCCCCAATATAAATATTGTTGGTACCAAATGGATATTTAAGAACAAGTCTGATGAATTTGGCACCATTGTCAGAAACAAAGCTAGACTTGTATCTCAGGGATATTCACATATTGAAGGAATCGACTTTGACGAAACCTTTGCTCCTGTGGCACGCCTTGAGTCCATTCGATTATTATTATCTCATGCTTGTTTTCTTAAGGTTAAGCTGTTTCAAATGGACGTTAAATCCGTGTTCCTAAATGGAAACTTAAAGGAAGAAGTCTATGTCGCTCAACCTAAGGGATTTGAAAACCATGATTTTCCCGATCATGTCCTTAAGCTCAACAAGGCACGGGTTAAAACAAGCACCTCGTGCTTGGTTTGAAAAACTAACTACTTCCCTTCTTAGGAAAGGTTTTTCAATATGTGGAGCTGACAAAACATTTTTTACCAAATGGAGTGGGAAAGATGTTGTAATTGCTCAAGTGTATGTAGATGGTATCATCTATGGATCAACATCGGAGAAACTTGCAAAAGATTTTCAAGTCTCTCTTGGCAAGGAGTTTGAGATGAGCAATGTTGGTGAATTAAAATTCTTTTTGGGTTTACAAATTCAACAACACAAGGATGGAATTTACTTATCTCAAGAAAAATATGCAAAAAATCTTGTTTCAAGATTCGTTCTTGATAAGTCAACTCCAAAACGTACTCTTATGCCTACCACAGGTAAACTACATAGAAATGAGAAAGGTGTAAATGTAGATCAAAAACTTTATCGATCTATCATTGGAAGTCTCTTATATCTCATTGCCACGAGACCTGACATTGCGTTTAGTGTTGGTTGTTGTGCTAGGTTTCAGGCAAATCCAAAGGAATATCATCTTGCCGCCACAAAGAGGATCATACGTTACATTAATCACACTGCCATGTATGGTCTTTCCTACACCTATGATACTAACACTGATCTTACTGCCTATTCATATGCTGATTGGGCAGGATGTGTGGAAGACATAAAAATACATCAGGGGAATTCTATTATGTAGGGATGAATCTTGTAGCTTGGAATAGCAAGAAACAAAATTCAAAATCTCTCTCAACATGTGAAGCATAATACATTGCTGCCGGTTCATGTTGTACTCAACTTCTATGGATGAAACAAATGCTTACTGATTATGGAATTGATTCCGGAATAATGAAGATCTTTTGTGATAACTTAAGTGCGATTCGCATCACTGAGAATCCTGTTGAGCACTCAAGGACTAAGCACATAGACATAAGGTACCATTTTATTCGAGATCTTTATGAAAATGGTATCATTACTATGGAATTTGTGCCTTATGAACAACAATTGGCTGATATTCTCACCAAACCATTAGACACTGCCACATTTCAACACTTACGGCAGTCTATTGGTGTTGTTCTAGTTCATTAGTTCTCCGTAACTCTTTCCCCTGCTTTTATCTCAATCTGTTGGGCAATTGAGTTTGGAATTCCCAGAGTGGTGCTGCTTCATGTTTGTATTTGTTTCTAGTAGATGTGTTTTTGTCAAGTATCCTAGTGTTCTTTAGAAATCCTTCTTTTCTTGTAAAAGTAAGGTCGCCTTTGTTGTTCTCTCGGGAATGACATTTTATGAGGGAGAGTTCTTAATTGAACTTGTGCTTAATCGCCAAATCTTTGTGGGGAGTGCGGTTGTGTAATATTATAGGGGTTATCTTGTATCTTTATAAACTCCTTGATGAACGCATTAAGCTTCGGCTTTATGACTGCATCTAAATAAGTTGGTATGTTATTCTCTTTTAGTCATGAAGTATCTCTATGAAAATTTCATGAGGATCCCACTAGTTTTCGTACCTTTGACAATTTATATTGACAAAAAAGGGGAGAATTAATGTGTAGTTTCATACTACAAATACATATGGTTTACGGATCATTATGTAAGGGGGAGTGGTTTTCATGTTGAGATGAAGTATTGACTAAGGGGGAGTGATACATATCACCATAGCATTGTTGTCAAAGTTGTGATACAATTGAACTTTGATGTTGTGTAATAATACTATGACATTGTATAACAATGATTGAGAGCATTTGTTTTCTCATTGTTATCGCTACGGATCTTCAACAACTATGATGCTGAGTTGAACACATTTAGAATCATCGAGTACTTGGAAGTGAAAAAATTTTCGAGTCGTATTGAAGATGTCAAGGAGATCAAGCATTTGGATGAGAAGCTACAATTTTTATTTATTTTGTAATCCATATGTATTGATAGTTTTTTCACTAAAATTGATAAAGGGGAGATTGTTAGAGCACTGCTCGGTCGAACTCGCATGCGTTGCTATCTCAAGCATGTTTGTCAATGTTAGTGATCAAAACTATAAGTCTTGATTTCTAGCCTATTTATAGATGTCTCGGACTAGGAAATACATTGTGTAGTTGAGCTTAGTTTTCGCGGCGTTCATCATTTGAAGACGAAGAACTATTAAGGGGAGCTTGTGGAACTTCATCGACAAAAGGTATGTGGAGACTTAAACTCATCTATCACGTGGAAAGTCTATTTCTACTCTATCTCCTATATTGAGACATAAGTCGTATTACGATATAGTTTTCTATATACACATTTGAGATTTTGAGCTGAGTTTATCTCACATACATATTTATCGAAATATTCGTTTGCAATCTTTCGCTTCGACAAAGTTCATCTTATATCATGTGAAAATTTCTGAGTAACATCTTACATGGTTTGTGTGATACAATCATTTGGTGTTGCCTTAAAATGTTTCGTTATGATTATTTCAATAACTTGAAAATTGCTTTGATGCTAATAGTGTGTGAAAACGGCTATTGTCATCCTCTAAGAAAGTTTCAATGATTGAAATAAGAGTTTAGAACACTTAACCATTATTGGATATGTCATGTTGTGCACTCTTGCACATATGTAATCCATGTCCGGGAACCATAGTATGCGCACCCGTTTGCGTACCTGTTGGTTTGAGAAATCCGGGAACCTAAGTATGCGTACATGTTTGCGTACTGGCGTACAGGTTCATGACCTAGAATTTATGCTGGGATTTGAAGTTCGTGTACCCGTTTGCGTACTAGCGTAACTCAATCTTGGTCCGGGTATTTCAAGTATGCGTACATGTTTGCATACTTGAAGGTTAAAGTTCTAAAATCGGTTATGAACATGAACATAAACATTTATATAATAAGGAATGAAATCTTTGCAAACCGTGGCTACAATGTTCATGATTGATTCGAGTGAATCAAACCGATTTTGCTTCGATTGTATTCTTGTATAATTCTATGAGAATATAGCAATTGAACAACTCTTTAACTAGTTTCATTTGAGTCATTTGAACTAGTTATGGTTAAGATGAATAAGGTTGATATGAGAGTAATCATATGGCTTACCTCGATTAACTATTTGTGAACCAACATGGTGTACACGTTTGGGTATGGTTACATAAACCCAAATGAGGGTTCATTTCATTTGTGTGTAACAAGCTAAGTTCGATCTAACGGTTGAAAGATATTAGCTTGGTTGAATCAGGTTTTTCATCTAACGGTGAATATTGAATGCTTTGTTACCAAGGTAACTTGGATTGTAAACCCTGATTTGAAAACTATATAAAGGATAACTCTAGCAACTGGGAAACCTAATCCCCACACCTCTTGTGTGTTACTAGTTGCATAACTAGAGTCGATTCTCCTTTTAACCTTAGGTTTCTTCAAGACCCTATAGGTTAACGACTTGAAAAACTTCATTGGGATTGTGAAGCCAGACCCAACTATTTTCTTTGTAGTTACGTGTTCTGATGTTGCCCGATTTTATCGTATTGAGTACAATTGAAATAATTGATTCGAGATTAATTTCTCCGATAGGCAAGATAAAAGTAATCACAAACATCTTCATCTCATCGTTTGTGATTCCACAATATCTTGTTTCGCTAGTCGATTAAGATTATAGTGAGGTGATTGATAATACTAGGTTGTTCTTCGGGAATATAAGTCAATTTTATCAATTGGTTCCTGTTCACCTTGATTTATCAAAAGACGGAAAAAAAACTCTTGGGTATTTCTGTGGGATATAGATTTATTCAATCTATAGACTTTTCTGTGTGAGACAAATTTGTTTATCAAGTCTTCGACTTTGGGTCGTAGCAACTTTTGGTTGTGGGTGAGATCAACTAAGGAAATCAAGTGTGTAGTATCCTGCTGGGATCAGAGACGTAAGGAGCACAATTGTACCTTGAATCAATGTGAGATTGATTAGGGTTCAAATACATTCCAGTCCGAAGTTAATTGGTAGTAGGCTAGAGTCTATAGCGGCTTAATACAGTGTGGTGTTCAAACTGGACTAGGTCCCGGGGTTTTTCTACATTTGCGGTTTCCTCGTTAACAAAATTCTGGTATATGTGTTATTTCTTTTCCGCATTATATTTTGTTATATAATTGAAATATCACAGATTTTTGCATTTAGATCAATCAATTAGAATATCCAACCTTTGTTTGTTGATTTACATTGATTGACACTTGAACATTGGTCTTTGGTACCGTTCAAGTTGTTTCACATAATAATCGCTCGGATTTCTATCTGTTTGATTTTTGATTACATTGTGAAACAGAGATATTAAAACTCTTTGATATACTTTACTCTAGATTGAGTCTGACTGTCTAGTTGATTCTCTAGAAAGTGTATTGGAGTAAGTCCTCTCAGATTGCCAAACGAATTTGTGGGTGTGGTTGTTAGACCCCCTCATTTTCACTTCTAACCCCCAAACGACAATCCTCCAACTCCTGCAAAAAAAATCCCATACATTTGTCACCAGATTTTTTTGTTTCCTTTTTTGGTCATTATGGATAACCATATATGAACTAGTATATCGCCAAAAGCAACCAAACCCAAGAGATGTAACCCAAATGGCTATTAGCTAGGCTACATCAGGAATATTCCTAAGCTCATAACCATCTTTCGCGGGTGTTACTGAGATTACAACCTTCTAAATCCTACAAACAGGGTGGAAACAACAACCATCCTAATAGGCTGGCTCAAACCTCACTTGGATTGGATCAAAATCAACATAGATGGAGCGGCTTGAGGACACTCTTTAATAGTATGGTATTGTGTCACATGCAGAAACAAGGCGACCACAACAATTCGATGATTGCGCAACCTCTAGGTATCACCACTACACTCATAGCCGAAACCTAGGCCATGCTCATCGCATCAACAACGGAGACAACCCGAACATGGCCAAAAGTACATCTCAAAATGGACTCGGAAAATCTTCCGAGATTCCTAATAACATCAGACTGGAATCTCCATAGCACGTAAATGGTTGGTGCAATCAAGCTCATATTAGCCCAGATCCCACACTATACCATCAATCATATCTATAGGGAAGATAATCTATCAGCGGATGGATTAACAAATCACACTGCAGGTCCAAGCATGCTGGGATCACTCTCAACAACAACTTGGAATCACACGGTTCCAACTTGCATAAAATCTATAGTAATGGGTGACGGATTTAAAACTGATATTTAGAGGATATGTTCCTCTTATAAAGATATATGTTCCTACTAAAAATGAGCACATTTAGAGACGTGTAACACTACTATCTATTACGTTGAAAATTAACGATTTTTCGACCATTGAAATTAAAATCGATATATAGTGAAGTTTGGTATTTCAGAATATGCTCATTTTTAGTAACTACGTAGAATTTTGTAAGAGAGACATATTTGAAATATTAACTTCAAACTTTTTACGATTTAAGTTTTATAAAGAAAAAATATCGTCAAAAATACGAGATAATTTGAATATAACATGTGAGTGGATCCTCCTTCGTATATAATAATCTCAATTATAAGAAGTGTAATAACTTTTAAATGTCGTATGGAAGAAGCGATACCAACACTGCTACCATGTGATACACATATCATTTCGGCGGTACAAAAAGTTGTGATGGTGTCACCTAACAAGCAGGTGAATGAGAAAGTTTACGTAATTCATTTTAGTTTCTCTCTTTTAATAAATGCATTTTTGTTTTTGTAATGAATTATGAAAATGAGACAATTGAGTTGAGGGGTCAATTACAAATTAGATGCGGTTGTGCATTATGAGGACCATGTATTGTCATTCTTCTTATCATTGCCTGCCCAACATCCATCACTACAAGCAAAGAGTCAAAGGCTAGTCAAACTCTTTTTTGACACAAAAACAACAACACTAAAAGGCAAAAAAAAATAAAAAAACATCTAAATCATCTTTGGCTATTATACAATGAGAAATGGAGTTGTCATCTTATGTTTCATGTTGGCCTTTCCTCATGTTGTTCTTGAATTGAAATAGCATTATCTGCTTGGACCATGCTTCGCCCTTGTGTCCATGTCGGCAGGCCGACATATAATGTGGGTGGGGGAGGTATAATGTGCGATAAGGATTTATTTTACAAAAATGCTAGGTTCACTTCGGTGTTTTACCGAAATCACCACCGAGAGAGACAAAAGATTGGGCCCACTTCTGCCCTTATTAATCCCGATGCTAAGCATGCTTCCTATTATCCGTGCGATTTTTTTGCGGGATATTTCGAAGTGTAAACTCCGGTGAGGGTAGAATCACTCTTTATTTCATTCTTAGTTCAAGTTACAAACCTCTTTGTTTTAACGATAAAAAATATTACCTCCGTTTCTGAAAAGTGTTACTTTCATTTTAGCTTAAAAATAGGCCAAATTAAAAAAATGAAAAGAGCATTTTCATTTTACAAGCAAAGGGATTGAAAAGGACCGAAAAACATTGGTTAAGTTAACCGGGGCTCGGTTTACTTTGAATTTCTTTTGGAAATTTCTTAAAAATCAGAATCTGATGTTTAATTAATAAATAGAAAATAAAAATAAACTTCGAGATAGAAATTGAAAAAGAAAAAAAATGAAATGAAAAAAATTGAAAAAGAAAAACAATTTTTCCAAAAACAGGGGAATGCATGAAGCTAAGTGAGCATACCAAAATTTATACAAGCAAAAGGGATTGAAAAGGACCGAAAAAACATTGGTTAAGTTAACCGGGGCTCGGTGGCCTACGTACTTTGAATTTCTTTTGGAAATTTCTTGTTTCTGGATCTTTCTGTCTTTATTTTAAACTTCAAAATCTGATGTTTAATTAATAAATAGAAAATAAAAATAAACTTCGAGATAGAAAAGTTGAAAAAGAAAAACAATGATAACAAAATGGATGAAAAAAATTGAAAAAGAAAAACAATGATAACAAAATGGATGAAAACATGTAAATGCATTAGAGGATCGCAACTCTCCTTAGACCAGGGGAATGCATTAGCTAATGGTACTATCCGGTGGCAAATCTTGCTAATAACAAGGGTGTGCATTTGCTATCCTTACCCATTGGGCTTCCAAGCCTAAATTTTTCGGCCCAAAATTTCCTCCAAGCCTAATTTTGTCTAAATATTTCAGCTCAAAATTTCCTCCAAGCCTAATTTTGCTTTCTTGCTACCTCTAACAAGACTTTGCTTCCCCTTAGTCTAGTTTCTAGCTTCGCCGCTGGTACTATCACCTACATATACCACTATACCGTGTCAACTATCGGGTGGTTGTCGCTTGAATTAGATGTATGGATAGAATCTTCGCACACAGGTACAACCGGAGGTTTATCCCCACTCACTTCTATTATATCGTGTTAATTCAATTATCTACTAGTCAGAATTCATGTGCATCGTCTCATTCAACAATGCCAAATTTGAAAATAATGAATTTTTTGTGTAAAATAAAAATTCAATATCATTATCTGTACTCGTTACGTAGATAATTGAAACAACATTTCAAATACATAAACTTTATAAAAATTCGGCATATAATTTGAAAGATATTAAGTTTTTAAATCTTTTGATCTATTTTTAAAAAAATGACATTTATGTATATAGGTCAATGTCTATTTAACATAATTTTTACCCTCTATTTTAATTGAATTTATATTATATGATATAATAGAGCTTAATAATTTAGAAGAGGATAACTTAGTCATTTAGGGATATCCTACCAAAAATACTTATTTTCTTTATATTAGTTAGATTAGATAGGTTTTTCCCCGTCTTGTTATCCATTAGTCTAGAGCAAGGGTTATGGGGTAGTGTCACTCTTTCAAACGAAGGAGTGCACACCAATTGAGCACATTAGAGGCTGTTATGGGTAGTTTTTAACCCACTTTCCCCCCAAATTCGTTGGCACACTCGTTCAGTAGAACGAGTGCTTGGTAGTGTAACACTAATCCACCATCTAGAAAAAGAAAGAAAACGGGAGACTGTCACCCGTGTATAAAAAATATTAGGGATGGACGGAGGATAATCTCCCATTCGAGTTTTTTTTTTTTTGTGTTAGACGGAGGATTATCCCCATTTGATGGTCTTTGTTTTAAAGTTGTCAATCAACAGGAAGAAGAAGAAAAGCATCAGAGGAAGAATGAATCTAGAGGAGGATTTGGACATAGATAAACAATTGGAAGCCAATGAACAAGTGTAGTAATGACAAGAAGGTCTTCGGCAACAAAAGTATTTTCGATCACTATAGAATCATGTGTGAGATATTGAGCAGGCTCCCAATCAAATCACTCACGCATTTGAAGTGTGTAAGAAAACATTGGAGGTTCTCAATCTGCCAAGATCAAGGCTTGATTGATTTAAACTTCACTCGGTAATTTATTTGTAAATGGAACATCGCGGGCCATTTGAAAGAAAAAAATCCTATATATTTTTTATGAAAAATAACCATGTCTTCCCTCATTATTTACAACAAATACTCTCAAAATTAAGCCGATATACAATGAACAAAGGCCAATTTCGTATAATTAAGACCAAGTAAACTACCCCTAGTTACTTAATTTCCTCAGTATCCCTGCGTGTTCAACCTTTTGGTCATGCACGTGAATCTCAAGACAAAAATCACTATCTCAAGTTGCTTTACCAAGTAAAGTCTTTATGTACTCAACTCCTTTTGATCATCTATAATACAAAACAACATAGGTTTTTGAGCATTGGACGAACAAATAACATTTTGAGAAACAAACAAGTGATCCGACCATCACAGTCTCATCTCAGCCAAAGACATCCGACGGTTATAAGAGTTGTAACCTAATTCAATTATGAATATGTGCATTTATAACCCTCATAACTATTTCCACAATAATTTAAAAAAAAATAAAGTCCCACAAAAAAAGTAGAAATGACAACTAAATGTTGAAACCATGGAGAAGTCTTATTTTTACACACAAATATATTAATGTGGAAAAAAAATGAAGGAAATTCCTTGCACCATATCTTTAAAAAGTTCAAATTAACCAACCTTCATCAACCTGCAAGATACAAATAACATTAGAACATGAGCGGTTACAATGTGTGAAGCCCAACAAAAAAACTTTCGATTATACAGAGAAAGGGAGCAATTATCGAAACATGAAATAAAAAAAAAGGCTCACCTGCAATTAAATCGAATAAGCTATCCTTGATTAACGTGCAAGACGTTAGGAACATTCGAGCAGTTGAGGTCCTCTTTTTAACCTGCAAGATTCTGTACAATGCGTAAAAACCATAAACAAACAACTTTAAGTTAGGTCCTTTTATTTAAAGCATAAAGAATAATTCCCATAAAATAATTTCCATAATTAGTGAGAAAGTATGTGGTTTAATACGAATATTTCAGGAAATGAGTTCCTTCACCTACTGTTTGTAACCCGTTACGGCACGGGTTTAGGAAAATCAATCGTTTCCTTTGTTATATTTCAGATCCGAAAATCTTTACACTCACTTCCTCTTTCATCCTGCCATCATAACCCCCTCTACCACTATCTCCGCCGTCACCATCACCACCTCTGCATCCGCCGCTTCAATTTTCGAATAGATCAATCGTCCCCTTTCATAATTTCGGTTTCAGCATATTTCAGATCTGAGTAGTATGTTTCTCTTTTCACTCTCCTCCTCTTTCATCCTGCCATTATCACCACCTCCACCGCCATCTCCGCCGTCACCGTCACCACCTCCACATCCGCCACCTCAATTTTCGATAAGATCAATCGCCCCCTTTGATGGTTTCGGTTTCATCAAGTTTAAGATCTTGACATTAATGGTGCACTTCAATCGGAACAGCCCTTTGACCACCATCAACCGTGTAAAGAGATGAGTTCACTGATGCAGCACCAACACCGAGAGAAAATACAGCTTTAGCTAGGCCATCATACCAGAGGAGAAAATTGAGGACATGCACCGCGTGATTAAGGTATGAGCTCATTTTTTTTCCTTTTTTGATTTCACCATAATTAAGTATCGGCCTACAAAAAGTAGGGCTAAACTAAGGCTAAATTCCATATCCCTCTAATTCTCCTCACAACGTATACCTAAATTCCCTAATTTACTATCACAAATTTTTCTTACCCCATTAATAAATAAATAAATAAAAACGTACATGCTATAAATTCCGCATGCAAATGAAACAGATGATTTATGATTAACACATAATAGGTCATTCAAAAAGGAAAAAAAAAAACGTTAAAACATTAAAAAGGTCACTAATTACAATTATTCAATAACCATGTATAAATAGATAAGTGTGTTTCTTCAACCACACATTCACACTCATTCCAAACTTATTTTTTTGGTAATTTTGTTAAGTGTGTTTGCTTCCTTTTCAAGAATGCATGATTGCGATATCATAAAAACAAATCTGCAGTACTCAAGTTTCGTGTTGCAAGAAAATGGGAAGAGGTCGATTTCATGGCGACCAACGAAAAGTCAATACTTTGGATTTACTAATGATCGTCGGAACGTGAGTATATTCTTATTTCAATCTGAATCAAACTATTATTTATTTTTATTTATTTTTTGGATATTAGTTATGCATTCTAATCATTCTTTGCATCCTACACAGGGAATACCATGCACGCGATCGTCCCTGAGAATTTAATATAGAAGTTTGGGCCATTGCTGTCAAGAGAAATTCAAAACTTTGTAAAGAACCTAAAGAATTTGTGTCAGTGGTTGGTCTTTCTTCATTAAAGTTTATGCATATATTCTACCAAGGAAGGTCGATCAAAACACGAAAAGGTTGTGGATGTTTTATTTTTAAGCTTCCATGTCAATGTTATGAAATCATTCCGATAGGGTTTAATCAATTTTTGAGAATTGTAATCAGACTTAGTGGAACTTTCAGTTGATAGAGTGCGATGGCAGTTACGTGGATATAGTTTTTTTTTCTTTTTTTGACGCATACATAGATATAAGATGATAGTACTTTGTTTACCATCTTTTCAAACTTTGTTTCACATCTAGCCAATATAGTTTATAAAGGTGAAAAATAAGTTTTGTATTTTCCTTTTTGAAGAAAATTATGAATCTTACAAAGCTTTGGTTGGTAACCTAGCAACAAGCTAGGCCCCAATTCCTTTTTGAAAAATAAATTTTGTATTTTCGTTTTTTATTATATTTATAATTGTAATTTTGTTTTTTGTTTTAATGGCCAGATAACTTTAATTCACGGGGTCCGTAAATGGTGATAAGCAACTCATCTACACATTTTTGCTAGAAAAACTATACCATAATAAGCAACATTGTTCCACCATATTCACTCCAGTATCATCTTTGCTATGCCTTATATACTTTGTGGAATACTAACAGTGTTATGTTAACTCCACAGGTCTCAGTCAATGCACATCACTCAAATCATCAACTAACAAATAACAGATATATTAGTTGACTTAGCATCAACGGTGATCAGATGTTAGTTCTTCTGATGATTTATTCCAATACCGAACATAAGTTTAGCAAAATGGTGACTCATAAGTTCTAGAGTGAGTTAATTTCCAACAAAATGATTTACTCAACAGAACATGTATTGACCATCATCAAGCCCAATTAACTTATTTGATGATAATTTAGATCCAATGGATATGTGATTCTCATGCTCAATTTTGTACGTTCTCTAATTGGTGTAAGTTAATTTTTGAAAATATACAGCTTATATTGTTTTCATTTTAGTTTGCATAAAATCATTAAATTTTACCAAACGGATGTGATATTTAGTGTTTTATTAGTTTGAACCTAAGTTTCAATCTCCTTGCATGAAAAATGATTAAGTATGGCGGCTACGGCATGGGTTATTTCTAACTTGACGATATTTTGACGGTAAATTCTCGATATTGAAATTATAATTTTTTTTTACAGAAATTACTATTTTACAACATTGCAAGTGAGACCAGAGCTATAATTATTTGGATGAGAAGTATATAACTGCTACAAGTTCTCCTAGGTAAAAATAATTGTTATCATAGTTTGTAGTAATTAATAAAATTAACCAAAAATTATTTAGGCTAATGTCGTGCCGTTACGGCACAGGTTATTTCTAGTATTCCAAACAATAACGGAACAAATATGTTTGGTAACCACTCTATTCAATATTTAAGAAAAGATATGTTGAGTTTTTGACAAAGTCTCTTATGTTTAATCTAATAAACTCTTTTGTCGGGTAAAATCAATCTGAATCAGTAACTTAGATTCAGATTCACAACTATCGGATTCGGATATGGAAAAATACCACCAAATGATAGTTGTCGATCTAAACAACTTTATGATCAAAGAAATCTAATCTAAGTCGGATCCCAGCCGATCAAGATTTGTGCACAAATCACGAGATATGAAAACTAATAAGAAAAATCTTCTCCGTCTCCAAATCTTCAATTTCCTTCTTAGATAACCTGTAGAACACAAACTTGAATCCTCTTGTGATCAATCAAGCACAGAACGGAGTCTGTTAACAATGGATTATCATAAGATGTCTTTAGATCTAACAACAGTTCTAAAGATCTGGTCGATAATTTGATCTAGTTTGAGTGACCCTTATGTCAGAAAAGAAGGCTCTCAAGAATAATCAAACTAGGTCCAATCAGACATTAAACAACTGTTAGTCAATCAAATCAATAATCGAAAACTAAAATAACAATGCAATTATCTAGTTTCCCACCAACGGTACTCGTAGAGCTTCTTGATCCCACGGAAGTCTTTAAACGAGTGGTTGTAAGAGATTTTGCCTCATTAGGTTACTTTCCTCTCCGAATATTGACGGTTCCACCAGAAACAACAAGAATGAAGTTTTCCTAGCTCTTTGGATAGTTTGCAAGAAATTCAAACTCAAGTATTTGTAGACCAAGTTTATTTGGACAACAAGGTAATTTCCAAAATCGAAAATATTCTCAAGATATACATTAAAGTACCTAATTTTCGGTTTTCCTATTTCCAATAAATGTCAAACAATATTTCCGAAATCTCTCTTAGAAAATTTCTATAATTAGTTTATCACGTTAACTAATAATCCTTTTCTAGAGTATAAGCTTTAATTGCTGGTAATTAAAACATATAAAATCGAATATCATAATTAAATGTTATTCAATATTTAGGTTTGGGATCACCTTGAGCATCAAGGAATATCTTTGAACAATTAATGATAAGAGTTATGAACATGTTCAAATAATGTCGACATATAGAAGTTTCCTATCTTAGCAATTCCAAATTCACACACAACATAAAGAAATATGTGAATATTGGAAAATTGGTATTTCTCTTGGGACCGGCTATACCATGACTCCCAAAATAAGTTAGGATCGGTTATACCATGCTCCTAATAGTTATGACCGGTTATACCTTGTTTCCAATACTAGTTAGGATTGGTTATACCATGTCACTAGATATAGGTTATGACCGGTTATACCTTGTCTCCCAATACTAGTTAGGTTCGGTTATACCATGTCAATCAATAAAGGTTATAACCGGTTATACCTTGTCTCCCAACACTAGTTAGGATCGTTTATACTTTGTCATACAATATAGGCTATGATCGGTTCTACATTGATTCTCAACATAAGTTAAGATTGGTTCTACCTTGTCATCTTCCATTGGTCATCCAAATAATCTTCAATGAAAACCGGACCAATACACTTGTTAATTTCCCTTTCGATTATGAAAAAAGTCCATACATCTACTTCCTTAAACCAATGTAATAATACATAGATTCCTAGGATGAAACCACACCTATATCCCACACATAATCAAGTAACTAAATACATATATTATGTTGATGTCATCTTTACGAAGTTCAAACGATAAGCATTATACTTCGTAGTTCAATATAGTTCCTTGACACTTTGATCATAATGCTATGACCGAGTCTAATCACTGGAATGTTATAAATATAGCTTCGCATGTTATGTTTTCAATATAAAGCGACTTGAAAGATACGTTTGGAATGGAAATAAGTCAAGTCAGTATTATTAACCTCAAGTGGAAGGATGATGGCTTCATTGCAGTCATTACTTCTTCACATTCTTTAGGTTTTCAGAGTAATACTTGTCAGTCTCAAAATTCCTAGACTTTATACTCTAACCTAAACTAAATGGACTCTAGTAATTAATCAAGCGACTCTAGATGATTTTCGATACTAAAATAGGACAACCAAACTTGACATACCAATGCTTGGTGGGTTCAACCGAGCTATGCTCTAACATAATCCAATATTTTCATATGATAGTCATCAACTTCTTTGAATGTTCTAGGCCACCGAAGATGGGTTAACCTATACTCATAACAAAAGATTCCATGATTTGCATCAGCAATATGATCCTTGAGTAATTCCCTTCTTCCAATAAGTTATAGTGTTCCTTCGAACATACTAGTTGCATCGACCTTTGTGAGAGTGGTCTCAATTTGAAAAAGACAACATTTAGAACAAAGTTCGAATCACCCTTTCGTTGTGGATGTTGAGTCGAGAATTTTCTCAATCTTTTCATGGAAGTATTCACAAACAATATCACCAAATTCTTTTTCATTCTTTACAAAAAGAATAGTATGAAGTTCTTTTGATAACGGTTGAAATCTGCAAGAGTTGACCACAACCGAAATTTCCTTCCTTAAATCTTCCATAAACTCCTCCTTTTTATGTGAAGACACTGTAAATAATACCTTTTTGTATACAAAAGATTTCTCTAAAAGTATAATTGAGTTTGTATGTAGAAAATAGAACCGAAACCATTCATATACATAGTTTTCAAGTGGTTCAAGAATCCCTCCTACAAATCGACCCTCATCCCTCTTTGTGACCGAATTGACTCTGGAACGACCATTGTCATGGTTAATGCCGGAGTCTTACCGATTGATCTCTAGAACTCAAAGCACTCCCGTGCAGAGTATCTGTTAAAGGTTTAGGAAATTTGCTCATTTGAGGATCCTCCTGTTGCACAACCCTCCACTTTTCCTCAAAAACCAGCAAATCATTTTCACCCATCAACAAGAGTATATCGGGTTTTCTATGATTGATAATTTCGTATTGATTATGATATCTTATCTCAGGATATGTTTCTATCTTTGAAGATATTTGAAATGTGTTTGACAGCTCAGAAGACGCGTGAACAAGGGCAGAAAATATTCCCGAAGAATATCTTCATTAAGTGAAAATGTTCCCGGAGATTATCTTCATTAACTGCGAGAATATTTGGGAGTAATTAAGATGATTTTTGACCTAGGATTTCCTCAGTAGTATAAATTTGTGTCTCGGATGAAGTTTAGGGGGTGGAGAGTTTGGGGAAGAAATCAGAGTTGATAATGAAATAAAAAGAAATATCAACTCAGCGAAAAAATAGTTTTGACTCGGTCATTGAATTCTCAAGTTTTCTTCATATTCGATACAAATACTCATTCAATTCAAAATTATTTTTTAGTAGTTTCAATGATTGGTGGGGATAATTCTGTGATTTCTGTTCATTAATTGATAGAAAAACATGTCGGAAACTTAGATTAATCAAACAGAAATAGGATCTGTTTCTGGATCTAAATCAAAAAAAATTAGAATCAAACTTTAGAGCATCATCAAGAGTTATTTCTGGTCTTCCTGAGTGTGGAAAACATGGAGATTCACCATCCTTGTTTACACATGATGATATTATTGATGAAATTTTAGATGAATGGAAATTTAGCTTGATTGGTAGATTGGATTTTGTGAAGCTAAAATTGAAGGTTGCAGAAACGGCTTTAAGGAGGCAATGAAGTCTAAAAGGTACTGCTCGATTAATCCATGTAGGAACAGGTTTCTTTATTATCAAATTGGATAATGATTCTGATAAGCAACATATTTGGACTGGTGATTGGGTTGTGGAAAACCAAAATCTGAAACTTAAGCAATGGGAACCAAACTTTAACCTGCATCACAGAAATCATCTCCATCATTTGTATGGGTTAATTTTCCTAGACTCAGTTTAGAATACTGGAAAGAGAAAATCACTCTACATATGAGGAAAGCTTTAGGAAGACCTATTAAAGTTGATGAGACAACTTTGAAAAGGAAAGCAGGATACTATGCAAGTATTTTGGTAGAGATTTATCTAGCAAAATCCATCCCCAGTAAAATTTGAGTTGAATCTAAGTATGGTGGTTTTGAACAGGAAGTACAGATTCCTAAGCTTCCAAAAAGAAATGTTGCAGAATGCATAATCTAATTACTGCAATCATTGTAAGGTTGTAAGGTCATTATGTTGCAGAATGCAGAACAAAAAGAAATGTTCAAGATCAACAGGAAGTGGCTCAAGTTCAGAATGAAGCAAAGAAAATTTAGAGAAAAATTACACCAAAAAAATTACCAGTTCAAGTAGGTTTTGATATATGTTTCAGTTCTCCTGGCAAAGATTATTTGGTGGAAAATCTTGAAGAAAATATAACAAATAGCGATGAAAAAGCGGATGCAATCATTCCCTCAATTCAACCCATATAAGTTACTACTCAAAGAATAAATTCAATTAAATTCCAAGTGCTACAGAATATGAATGAGGATATCTTAAACTCACAATATGAATTTCCTGTTTTAAGTGTAGACAAAGTTCTAAGTCCAGTATCAAGTTCTCCTTCTATAAATTCAGTGGAAAAAGGGGTTGTATTGGAAGAAGTGCCAAAGATTAAACAGAAGGCAACAAAACATGTTAGTATTAAACAAACAAGAAATCAAGCTTCTGGTTTAGTTACTCATGGTGGTAAAAATGGAAATATGAGAGGAAGTAATTCTTCTCAGGCTCAAACTATTAAATGAAGATAATCTTCTGGAATGTCAGAGGTCTTATGAGACAAAAGGCCAAAGACAAACTTATAAGTTTAGTTCATAATTTTAGTCATTCTTTAGTGATTCTTGCAGAATCAAAAGTAAATATTCTTCAAATTTTTGTAAAAAGTTGAGGCTGCCAAGTATGTATTATGAAGCTATTCACAATTTAACTGATTCAAAGAAAGGTAATATCTGGATTTTGTGGAGTGCATCAATTAAGCCTCCAATATTTGTTTCAGGTTTAGATCAATCAATAACAGTGGAAGTGGAGGATGCTCTTATTACTGGAGTTCATGCTGCTTCTTTGACAGTATATGAAAGATATTTATGGAGTGAGATAGTAGAATTAGGTACTATAAACAATCCATGGTTGACAATAGGTGAGTTTAGTGCAGTTCTTAGAGAGGAAGAAAAGAAGGGTGGTTTAAGACCATTGAGAATTTTCATGTTAGAATTCAATAATTGTCTCACATCAGTGGGTTGATCCAAGCTCCTGAAACTTGATTAAATTTTTCTTGGTGTAATAATAGAGCTGGTAAAAAGAGAATAGTGTGCAATCTGGATAGGGCAGTCTACAATGATAAATGGATAGATTTGTATCATAGTTGGGGTTATAAAGTTGGAAATAGAGGTATCTAAAATCACAACACATTATATGGGGCTAATGCATACATTCTTAAACCAGTAAATACTCCATTCAAAGCTCTTAAAGTGTGGAAGACTCATCCAGATTTTTTAAACATGATAAAATCTTCATGGAGTAAAGAACTACAAGGTAATGCAATTTTTGTCTTTATGAGTAAACTTAAAAGATTAAAACAAGAAATAAAAGTATGGAATTAGTCAGTGTTTGGGGATGTAAATAACAAACTGAAAGAAGCAGAAGAAGAGGTGATGGCTGATTCTCTTGCATCTGATGAAAAACTAGAAGATAATTTTTTGTTGAATAAGCTAGTGACAGCAAGGGTAAGCTTATCAAAACCACCTTCAATTACCAGTAACCACCTTCATGGAAAAAGTCTCTCTCTCTCTCTCTCTCTCTCTCTCTCTCTCTCTCTCTCCCTCCCTCCCTCCCTCCCTCCCTCCCCATGTGATTTCTCCACCACCCCCAAAACCACCTTCATATTACTAGTAACCACCACTAAACACCATAAACTAGCCAGTAAACACCACCATCGTCGGTGATGATCTTCAATAACCACCATTATTCCATTGTCATGCCTATCTAATAAAAAACCCCTTTAGATCTAATATCTCAAGTGACCAAAACACCAATTATATGTAATTTCATATACTTTTTCTTCATTCAAAGACACTCAAAGACACTAAGACACTGGTTCTCCAAGACTCCAAGACTCAAAGCCACTTCTTCAAAGTTACTAAGACCTGATACTTTGTTCTCAAGACTTTTACATCTGAATTCCTTCACAGTTTTCGGTCAAAATCTTCTAAGAAATTTTATTCTCCGGTGGATCTGCTTTCAATCTCCTCCAAGATGCCTGATATCAGTTCCCTTTGTCTCTAAGCTTCTCAAGTCTCTTGTAATAGACATATCAGCGTTTCTCAGCCTGAGACTCCTAAGGGTTCAAAAGATTTCAGTTCAAAGTCTCCAATTTTACAATTTCTGGAATCTTCATCCTCTTCGAATTTATCGGAACAACCAAATTGGATTTTAATTAATCTATAAGATTTTAATTTTGATTCTTACATTGCTACTTTTATATATTCCTGATTCAATTGAGATTGAGATTGCTCTTAGTCTTTCGATTTTGTAACTGATTTTTTTCTATCATTTGTCTATTTCTACTGAACTCTTGTTAACAGTTACATGTTGTTCATTAAACTTTGTAAAAGACGTTTAAGTTCTCTCTCAAAGCTAATGAGTACTGGTCTGGTTACAGGTACCATTCGATACAACTGGAAAAAGAGGAAAATTTTGAGAAAGTCAAGGACTCAAAAAGTGAAGCAATTTGGAATTGGAGAAGAGATAAACAACCTCAAAAGACACAGTACAGACACAGAAGAGAACGTTACCCCTAAGAAATTAGCAGAACAAGGAGCTAAGGTTAAGATGATGGAACAAGGGGAAATATTAACGAAAAAGGTAATCCTAAACATGTCTCAAGTGCAAAACAATATAGATACTTACAGGAATAATAGAAATTTTAGATATCCCCATGATAAATGCATAAACACATCTTTGCAAACCATATCTGTTGATGTGAAATTATTAAAGGGATGTGTGCAAATCCCTATTGATGATGAGCAATATGTTTTAGATGATGTGCAATTTGCTTTTCTTGATGTGAAATTAATTTGTGTTGGTGTGCTATTCCCACATAATGCTGAACATTTTGATATAGTTCATGTGAAACTTAGAAACATGATTAGGAAAAATCAGAAACAATTAGGGATTGTGACATATGTTCAAACATTTTTTTTTATTTTGCTTGTTCTGACTAGTATGAAATATCCAGAGGTTTCTTACTTCTGGCAATTTATTATTACAATTTCTTGGAATTGTCAAGGACTAGGAAATGTAGAGACTACTAATAGCCTAAAAGATCTGCTAGATAAACATAACCCTGACATTTTATTTTTGTCTGAAACTAAACAACAAAATAAGGAAATGAAGAATATAATGAGAATAGTGAATTTTTACAATTACTGGCTAGTTCCTCCTAGAGGTACCGCAGGGGGATTGTGCTTGATTTGGAAAAACCACATGCAAATAACAATCATAGATTATGACTATAATTACATAAATGTAAATGTTCAAATAAACAATATGATTGAGGAGAATCAAAGGTGAAGGAAGGAGATGTAGAGGCAAGAAGGAGAACTCATATTAGAGAGGTTAGTTGTAATACATAGCTAGGTTACATTATACACACATAAAGGGGAAACTAGATGGACCGCACATCCATGGGCCTTAGGTCCTGTAACACTCCCCCTTGTGCGGTTCAATAACAAAACTTTATACATAGTGCTTCACATATAGTGCTTTGAATGTAGTTCTTCAAATGTCGTCCTCTCCTTGATGACTTGTGCCGAAATCAATCGCCTTATTAAAACTTTGACAAGTAAAAAAAACCCAGTGGGATAAAACCTTGGTACAATTCTCCACATGTAGTACTTCACATGTTAACTCGTACTTTACATGTAGTTCATCACATGCAATACGATCTTCAAGGACCGACAAGTCTAAGTTAATTGCCTCGTTAAAACTTCGTCAGGAAAACCCAGAGGGACAAAACCTGAACTAAAGAAAAAGAGTACAATATTAAGAAAACTTAGAACATAGCTGGACTCAAATATGTTGCCTCATTAAAACCTTGACGAAGGGAAAAGAGTATAACGTGATAGATGCATGTAAAGGTGATCCGTTGCAGATGATCACTTTGCTTCGTTAAAGTTGACTAGTTGCTTCACCACTCTTAAGGCAGAAAATCCTCGTGGGAAAGACAATAGCCTTAGATGGGAAATTACATTCCCGGTGTTTGTTGTTGTCTCATTAAAACCTTGCCGAGTAACAAAACCCTGTGGGAAAAAGCAACCTCGGTGAAGGAAAATAGTTCAACACACCTTAGATGCTCCCCCTGATGTCAGACAATTTTCATTAGTCAAATGCAGTCAGAAGAAGTTTATCACACTTTACTTTGGTGACTGAATGTTTATAAGACCATGTTGTTGATTCCGGAAGTTACGTTGCTTAAGAGAATATCGTGTTTCATTTCTTTGATTCAGATATTTTTTGTAATATCTACGCGATCTTTATGTCTTCAACGTTCAACATACTTGATGTTTTTAGTGTTGTCTCGCTAAAAACCTTGTCGAGTAAAAAAACCCTTTGGGAAAAACTATTCTCGATCGAAGGGAAAAAGAGTACAACACAGCTTCAATTTCGAAGTAAAATATGTCGACATCATATCCTTGAATCCTCCCCCTAATGTCAGCATCTCCCCTTGATTACTTTCAGAGTTGTTCCAGATAGTTCCTTTAGTCATGTACTTTTCGAAACTGAATATCGATATCGGTAATGACCTAGAACATAGTCCACCATATCTCCCCCTGATTACTTTCGATGGAAAAGAGATTATTGTTTCTTCATAATCAACAACTTTTGAATTGCACTTTCATTAGCATTCCTTTTAATGTCTTTGCAGGGATAAAACAAATTTATGTCAATGGTTACTTTTAAGTACACGATTACATTCACTATACCATTCCAATGACGCTGCGTTATTTGAGCTATATCTAGCTAACAAGTTCACTGAGGATGTAACATTTTGCCGAGTACATTATGCTAAGTACAATAATGCTTCTATTATACTTAGATAAGGAAAGTTCATCTCCTGACACAACTTCGTCATCTTCCTTTAGACGAATTGGTCATTTATGTACATTTGAAACTCGATTAATCATGAGAGTGCTAGCAGGATGCATGTCCTTGTTAAATTGCCTGACAATGGACATATACAAACTGGTGGAATAATATACCACAAGCTCGGTCTTCTAGTTCAAAACATAGATAATATCGAGATTTCCCAGGATTTTCATCTCAAATTCAGATTTTAAATAGCTTGTAAGATCTCTTATTCCATTAATAGTACTTATCATGTCCATGTCGTTGACATAGATAGCTATAATTCTGAATCATGAACTTATTTAATACGCATAGCACAAAACCGTACTTGTTTATCCCTTCCCAATCAAATAGTCACTTAGACGGGTATACCACATCCGCCTGATTGTTTAAATCAATAAGTGAGTGTTGCAGTGTAAATGCAAACACACTCCGTGGTTTAGAGTCATTCAACTTGGGAAGCAAAAGGACATCATGCACTTTTGCAAATATCTTCTATCTCTTGATTCTTTCAGAGATACGTAACAACCACATACAGATGTTGCATTTCAAGTATTTTTGAAATTACCGAGCTAACTAAGTAGCGGAACACTATAAAGTTCATCACAAGAGAACAATTCCAGGGCTTTGTGAGAAACCTCGCGCCACAAGGCGAGTCTTTATCCTTTAAGACTTCTTTCTTCTCATTATGCTTTGTGACAAATTAATCATGTATGTCCAATAGGCTTTACACTTGGTTGGTTAGCACTACCACACCAAATACCCATTTATTTGTCAAAGAACCAAGTTCTACCTGGATTGTATAGGCCAAATATGCTATTTATTTGAAATTAATCAAAATAAATAATGGTTCGATCTCATTGTGCTCTACTTCTGGAAAAACTAGTTATGGATTATATCATCATTGTGCACGCATGATCCTTCCATTGACTCATGTGCATTCTCATAATCCGTCAGGATTTCATTGTTCTCTAGAATCATTTAAAACTTTGGAGCGTCCTCCCATTTGATTCATGGACATATTCAGAGACAATATTATGAGATGATTTCTAATGATATAAATAAGTTGTGCCTTACTCACCTACTTCCTTTCTAGGTGAGCATTGATCGAACCTGGTGGTCTCTCCATCTTCCTTTATGGAGCCACGGCCTCAACTACACTTCCACCAAGTGTAGTTGCAACACCTTAGTCTATGGTGTACCCCATACTGAGGATTTCTAACCTTGCAGGAATATTAGCAGCTGGTATGTGTGATCTTGTCGCTTTAGCGACGTCAGTGTACATTCTGAAAATCGATTATTCTTTGTCACTTCACGTTTACATTTGTGGAGTACTAGAATCAATATGAGACACATTGGGAACACACCACGAAAAATCCCGACGTTCCCTTAGAAAATACTTTTTCTTATCTTCCCCTAACGACGGGAAGATTGTCTCATTAAAATGACAACCCGGTAAGAGATCTCCTGCCAAAGGTTTTAAAATGCGGATAATTGTTGAGAGTAAATATCCAACAAAATTACTTAATCATTTTTGTGACCCATCATAGTACGATGTGGACTCGTAATGGCACATATATAGTGCAACCAAAAAATGCGTAAAAACACGAATTGCAGGCTTAAATCCAGTTACCAACTGGTACGCAAAAAAGGTTGACTAATTTCTTGGGAACTATAACTAGTTCAAAATGTCAAAACATTCACCGAGATCCATCGGTCACTTTAATGGTCCGCATTGCATGAATATTTTTCTAAAGTTCACCTTGTTTTCTTTGTAATATGGAATTTTTACCATTTGCATCTTAGGATGGTCTCGATCCTGTTTTTTATCAAGACTTTGTAAAAATGAGTGATATGCTTTCTTACCTAAAAGCATAATGGGAAGGAGGGTTGTGCATCTAGTAATTTAGAAAACACTTATTGAGAGATATGTCGTCACTTTGCATTCTGTCAATCTTTTTCCCATTTTCGTTCACTCAAATAAAGTGATATTTGTATGAGTTCTTTCAAAATAATCATCATGTCACAACCAAAGTTTCTTCATGGTTATGCTCAAAGCTTGTATGAGTCAGTTTCCAACATTTCATTGTCGGAGTCAATATGATTCAATAATCCAAATATTATAGTGAATTACATTGCACTAGATTGACTCATTAGTTTCTCTAAAATATATTTTCTTCCAAATATATTAGAGACTATAAAAGATGCAATCAATTACATTCTCATCATTTTGATGTTCCACATGATATCCATTTGCACGGGTGTTGATGGTGGTTTTTAGACAAGGGGTAAAATCGTAAAACCCCATGACCTAGTGTTACCCGCAACACATTAACTAAGAGCATTTAACTCAGGTGTAAATAATTAATAGGGGTATTTTTTCAAAATACCCATTAGGGTTTTCAACACGTAACCCTAATTCCAAAACCAAGCCGCATATCGCGCACCATGGCAACAATGCCAAACCAAGCCGCACTGCGCACCATGGCAACAATGCCAAATCAAGCCTCACCCTGCGCACCATGGCAACAATGCCAAACCAAGCCGCATACTGCGCACCATGGCAGCAATGTCAAACCAAGCCGCATAATGCGCACCATGGCAACAATGCCAAACCAAGCCGCATACTGCGCACCATGGCAACAATGCCAAATCAAGTCGCACCCTGCGCACCATGGCAACAATGCCAAACCAAGCCGCACTGCGCACCATGGCAACAATGCCAAATCAAGCCGCACCCTGGGCACCATGGCAACAATGCCAAACCAAGCCGCATACTGCGCACCATGGCAGCAATGTCAAACCAAGCCGCATACTGCGCACCATGGCAACAATGCCAAACCAAGCCGCATACTGCGCACCATGGCAGCAATGTCAAACCAAGCCGCATACTGCGCACCATGGCAACAATGCCAAATCTCCAAGCCGCTATGCCTTTGGCCCACGCCAATTATAGCGCCCTAGGCTTGCAAGACTTGCAACTAGGTCAACATGGCTACACGTGCCATTGGCACATGCCAACACGTGTCACAAGCCATATTTCTAAGCCGCTATGCCTTTGGCCCACGCCCAACATAGCGCCCTAGGTTTGCAAGACTTGCAACTAGGTCAACATGGCCGCACATGCCATTGGCACATGCCAACACGTGCCGCAAGCCATATTTCCAAGCCGCTATGCCTTTGGCCCACGCCAAACATAGCGCCCTAGGTTTGCAAGACTTGCAACTAGGTCAACATGGCCGCACATGCCATTGGCACATGCCGCACGTGGCAAGCCATATTTCAAGCCGCTATGCCTTTGGCCCACGCCAAACATAGCGCCCTAGGTTTGCAAGACTTGCAACTAGGTCAACATGGCCGCATGTGCCATTGGCACATGCCAACACGTGTCGCAAGCCATATTTCTAAGCCGCTATGCCTTTAGCCCACGCCAAATATAGCGCCCTAGGCTTGCAAGACTTGCAACTAGGTCAACATGGCCGCACGAGCCATTGGCACATGCCAAACACACATGCTGGTAGCCTAACTTGCAAACCGTGCAACCTATGCCAAGCCATTGGCACATGCCAAACACACACGCGGTAGCCTAACTTGCAAACCGTGCAACCTAGGTCAAGGCATTCCGCACATGCCATTGGCACATGCCAAACACACACGCTGGTAGCCTAACTTGCAAACCGTGCAACCTACCACCAAGGCATTCCGCACATGCCATTGGCACATGCCAAACACACACGCTGGTAGCCGACTTGCAAACCGTGCAACCTACCACCAAGGCATTCCGCACATGCCATTGGCACATGCCAAACACACACATGCCATTGGTAGCCTAACTTGCAAACCGTGCAACCTACCACCAAGGCATTCCGCACATGCCATTGGCACATGCCAAACACACACGCTGGTAGCCTAACTTGCAAACCGTGCAACCTACCACCAAGGCATTCCGCACATGCCATTGGCACATGCCAAACACACACCGGTAGCCTAACTCTCAAACCGTGCAACCTACCACCAAGGCATTCCGCACATGCCATTGGCACATGCCAAACACACACGCTGGTAACCTAACTTGCAAACCATGTAACCTACCACCAAGGCATTCCGCACATGCCATTGGCACATGCCACACGCGCCACTAGCAGCGCCACTTGCACTCAAGATGCAACCAACACTCGAGACATCAACACAACCGGGGATGCTTCTTTAGGGGTTTTGGTTTGGCGGTCACAAACATGCAACAGCGTACACTACGCTCACATTAAGAAAGCGTGAAAAGGAATAAAGCGGTCAAATAAAAGAGGAAATAATGGTAAAAAACGTTTTCGCCCATTAAACCATGCGGTTACCACCTCCTCCCATTATTTCACCCTTTACTCTCTTCCTGCATGAGGCCGGGTACGTTTCAATCTCGACTTGTATAAATAGGTCTTACCTATTTCCACCCGCACAACAAGTCTCGGTCGGAGAAATATACTACACTTACACTCTCGGAAAGGCAACTTTGCAAGCTCTCCCAAAAAGCTTTCATCTCTTGCAAGCTTCCTAAGCTTTCACTTTCGATACAAGTCGAGATACTACTCTCCTCAACACCTTTCTTTGCTTCCCTCCCCAAATCAACCCTTCTCCTCCACTTTGTGACCCGAAGCAAGTCCTGGGAACGGCCATTTCTTGGTTTAGGTAGGACTTGTACGACATTGATCTCTCGAATCTATAAAGTGCTCACGTGCAAAGCACATTTGTTTAGGGTTTGAACCGGTTTCTCACTCACCCACGAAATTACCGAAATCGGCGAAACGATTTTTACCCATAAACAATTGGCGACCACGGCGGGAGGATTGATCTATCGGCTACAATATCGATTGTCGTTCTCGTTCTTCGACCCGGATGTCAAGATGGTAGGAGAAGGCGACTCAATCCGACTCAACTACCCAGACGACCGGTTACTAGTTGTAAAAACTACACAAGAAAAGCTGGGGACTTGATGAAGATGATATTACTCAATCGCCGAAGATGCTACCAGCGATTGGGGACTTGTTGGTGATGCTGCAAGAAAACCGCCATCAAAACCGCCTTTTACATGGAGAGGGCGTGTTCGCAAAACCTATGAAGTGAGTAAATTGGGATGGGCAAGATATACAATCTATTTTTAGGTTTTTAGTAAAACCGTCATGCTACCGAGTCTTGTGCCTATTGCTAGCACACACTTTCATAAAAGCAAATATTCTTTTCCCAAAACATAATCGAAGTCATATTACCAAAACCATTCATCCCGAAATAATCCAATACCCTAAAAAGCTACCGGTTTCTATCAAAGGTCAAGTTTTGAACCGGACATCCAATATGTCTTTCAAAAAAAAAAAGAACCTAAATGAAAGTTAACAGAAAAACGTTCAAGGAAAATCGTCCAACAGAAGTCTGCTCTTCTTGGGAAAAGTCAACTTTGCGTCCTCAAGAGCCGCTCTCTTCATAGTCAACATCTTAGAAAGCTTTTTGAGTTCCATCTCTGTCGTGCAATCTCCTCGGTGGAAAGGCTTTCGATTCTTTGCATCTTTCAACTTTTGGATCTCGGCAAGGCCTTCGACAAACCACGAAGTATTAAACTCCTTTTCTACGCACACGTCGCGATGGTGCTCCCGGTCGGCAATAACGTCTTGAAACGGTGTGACCCGGTTACCTCACGCATATCCTCAATGGAAGATAAAGCCTCTTCCACATGCTTAACCAGCGCAAATCGACTAGTAACTTTCTTTTTGTAGCCATATGTCCGTGCTTCTCCCAGATTCGGGTGTACAACGCCTCATGCTTAGCCAAACGCACGCTAAAACCGCCAACCAAAGACATGACCTGGATAAGGAACCAAGTACGGGGGATCAAAAATGGCGCCTGCAAGTGGCCTCACGACTCGCAAAGGGTCTTCTTCCATGTCTACGGCAACAACCATCAGAGAATCATCCACCGTTTGAACCACGTCTGTGCCGGCAATTGGATAACTCCCATCTCCAAGTCACGGCGGTGGTCACCAAAGGCAAGTTTTCGTGTGACTCCACCCCGAATCGTCCTCCGAACCGGATTCCTCCCCGCAAACTTGAGTTAGACATTTTTCAAAAGAAGAAACAGAAGAAGAAGAAAGAAAAGAAGCGCGAAACTCACCGAACCACTTCCCCAAGAAGAACCCAGTCTTTGCGGAGGAATTACTCTCGCTTGTTGAACTTTCTTCTTTCTCGACTCATCACCGCTATGAGTAGGCTCAGTCCGGGAATTCCTTGAAGAAACTTCCGTCTCCGGCAACGCGTGCAAGGCGCGAAAGCATTAACACTACCGAAGCCCTGGAGGAAACAAGACACATATTCTCACCGAAATTCACGTGTTTTGAGACAAACCAATGAAGAGGCGACACATACCAGTTATTGGAAGAAGCCGAAAGACACAAGAGCCGTGGGAGGATCTTGTGAAACCGTCCGGAACCCGCCCGCCACGGTTCTTCGTTCTCCGTTCTTTGGCACAGGGGGCTTTTCGAATTGCTAGGCAACTTTCGCTTGGGATCTCTCAACATTGGATACTCCTTCAAACTGTTGGGGAAGGTTTGCAACGAACGTTTTCCACCACGTTATTCACAAAATCTCGGATCATAGTAAACTCGTTGCACCAAAACTCATTATAGCCGAAGGTCGTCGAAGTTACTCTTCCCATTTGAAAGAAGGAAAGACGGATACCGGCTTAAGGACACAAGGCGTCAAGGGCGACACGCAATGAATCTTTAGGGATCGCGGCCGGTAAACAAGAGGCACCCCTTGATCGAAACCCATGTGACGAGCAAAGACGGTCAATATTATAAGCGACTATCTGGAAAGATCCCACGAAGAAAGACGGTATATAGCAAGGCGAGCGACTCTGAATGAACAAGGTTTTCACCAGCACTCAAATCGTCATCGGAAGACAAAGACGTGAGCGGAGCGAAGCAAAGGTGTCCATTTGAATCACGACTTATGGATCGGCCCCCATGGACGAAAGTTGATTTCATGCGACTTATCAAGAAAACTAACCAAGCTCACGCCAACTCTTGGATGCCTGTTCACCCATCGAAGAATTCGAGAGCCCCCCCCAACTCACGGGAAGCGAAGGCAGCGGTTTCGGATCATACTTCTCGAAGTGCTCCCATAGCCAGACTTGCAGAAAAGCAACGTGCACATATGAATCCACTTTCATGAAACCATTCGAAACTTGCATGTTCGCAACTAGGTGATCCGGATGCACATACGGGGAACCAAGGAACACTTGCCAATGGGAAGAACTTCACCCTTTGCCAACTTCACAGCGATCTCTAACAACTCAGGTCTTATTCCTTTCTTGCAGGAACCGTCATCAAAAATGTCTCTGGATAACCAGAGAGCCAAAAATGCTGCGACATGAAGATCACCGCACCCCGTTTGAGGCTCCAACTCGTCAGGAAACCATTGAGATATCCACCAACCGTAAGGGCACCTTTCATCCTCTTCCGGGCAGAATCCTTTGACTTTGCAATGGAGTCTTTCCGAGCAAAATCCCCCAACTTAGCGTCCGAGGTCATCCCGCATCTTCACCTCACTTTCGAGATAATTGGATTCTAAGATTCCCGATTCTTAGGAAGATTCAAAGAAGAGAGCCACACTCTCCACGGAGAAAGTTATCTCACCCCATCTACATATGATTGTATGGGTGTCCGAACACCATCTGGAGATGAAAGCAACCAATCCTGGGATGTCCTTCCTAATCTGGAGATTTACTGAAGTCTTGACAGCATAAATGACGTGCGCTCGAGTCAAGTTGGTATTTATACGCTCCTCGCTCACCATGAACTCAACCCATCTGTCAAAAGAACGCAATGGACTTTGACACGTCCTGAAGTCAATGTTGGAAGAGGAATATACCCCTTTATGAAGACAGAACCGAATGGTGCTCTGCAGGCGGAACCGAACGTGTCTTCTGTCATCCTCACCACCGGTTAGCAAAACCGGCTACGAAACCTGGGTGATTCTTCCGAGCAGGGGCGAGGGCTCTAGTGAAGAATTCATCATCTATGTTCGGCTTGGAATTATGAGCATCCTTCGACGAAGCGAAATTTGGTTCAGGTAACATCTTATCGAATTCCTTCATAACAATTTGGTAATAAGATGTCTGCACAAAGCAAACGAAGAAAGGCGAAGTTATCTCCCTGACGCATAATCGTACCCAAAAAAAAAAAAAAAAAAAAAAAAAGAGAAAAGGGTAGGAAGACGTATTTTATTCGAGTTCAAGACTATATATGCAGTATTTTCTTCGGGTTCGAGACTATATACGCGGCATTCTATACGGGTACAAGTGTGTCTACAGTATCCTTCTTCGGGTTCAAAAATATATGGTTCATTTTTCTATTGGTTCAAAACTGCGCGCGTGGTACTTCTCTCAAGAAGCAAAAATCATATATACAATATTTCCTGCGGGTTCGAAGTCATATGAAGCATATACACAGTATTCTTCTTTGGATTCATATAGGGTTCTCTACGGGTTCGAAATACACATGCGGTTTTCGTACAGGTCTCAAATACGCCTACGGTATCGTTCTTTGGGTTCGAGAATTATATACGGAGCATCCTCTATGGGTTCAAAATACACACGCAAGTATTTTCTTGGGGTTGAAATATTTCTTTCAGGACCGAAAATTCATATATGCAATACTTCCTACGGGTTCAAACAATATATGCTGTATTCCCTTGGTTGCATACATACTATATTCTCTACAAGAGGCACGCCAAGGAATCATATGCAAGGATTGTGGAAGCGCCTACTCTTAAGGTTTACACCTACGTGAAAAGAAAAAAAAAAAAAAAAAGGATAGAGAAAAGTACTCGAAGACATACCTGGAAGCCGGTTCTCTCTTTGCCGCTAGTATGAAAAAAGGAAAGAATAAAGCGGGAATGGGGAAAAGGGGCTTTATATATATATATATATATATATATATATAGGCGTGAAAGACTTTGAAATAGGGAAGGATTTCCCTTTTACCAAAATCACGCGTGTAAGAAACGGGCCCACAAAGGGTGCGACTTCCCAATGCCGCCCAAGTCACGCTTGCAAGCATGGTTTCCAAGTTGGACCGCCCCACCAATTGCGACTTCTCAATGCCGCCCAAGTCACGCCTGCAAGCACGCACGGCTTCTACACTTCGCGCCGGTCCCACCAACTAGCACACTCAGTTTCCCAACTCACGCCAACTTCCCAACGTCGCCCAAGCTGCACCGGACCCACCAATTGTGCCAGCCTCCCGATTTGTGCAAAACTACCAGAGGCAAGGATTCCAAATCCAATTTATAAAGGTCAGACAAGCCTCCTTCAATTTTCCTTACGTTTTTTGTAATAGTTTGTCACCATCTTATGCTTACCTCGCAACAAAGCCCATGTTCCGAGCTAGCGGGGGACTTAATGTTGATGGTGGTTTTTAGACAAGGGGTAAAATCGTAAAACCCCATGACCTAGTGTTACCCGCAACACATTAACTAAGAGCATTTAACTCGGTGTAAATAATTAATAGGGGTATTTTTTCAAAATACCAGATTAGGGTTTTCAAACACGTAACCCTAATTCCAAAACCAAGCCGCATACTGCGCACCATGGCAGCAATGCCAAACCAAGCCGCACCCTGCGCACCATGGAAACAATGCCAAATCAAGCCGCACCCTGCGCACCATGGCAACAATGCCAAACCAAGCCGCATACTGCGCACCATGGAAGCAATGTCAAACCAAGCCGCATAATGCGCACCATGGCAACAATGCCAAACCAAGCCGCATACTGCGCACCATGGCAACAATGCCAAATCAAGCCGCACCCTGCGCACCATGGCAACAATGCCAAACCAAGCCGCACCGCGCACCATGGAAACAATGCCAAATCAAGCCGCACCGCGCACCATGGCAACAATGCCAAACCAAGCCGCAGCATCTGCGCACCATGGCAGCAATGTCAAACCAAGCCGCATCGCATCTGCGCACCATGGCAACAATGCCAAACCAAGCCGCATCTCACCATGGCACCATGGCAAGAATGTCAAACCAAGCCGCATCACCTGCGCACCGCGGCAACAATGCCAAATCTCCAAGCCGCTATGCCTTTGGCCCACGCCAATTATAGCGCCCTAGGCTTGCAAGACTTGCAACTAGGTCAACATGGCTGCACGTGCCATTGGCACATGCCAACACGTGTCGCAAGCCATATTTCTAAGCCGCTATGCCTTTGGCCCACGCCCAACATAGCGCCCTAGGTTTGCAAGACTTGCAACTAGGTCAACATGGCCGCACATGCCATTGGCACATGCCAACACGTGACGCAAGCCATATTTCCAAGCCGCTATGCCTTTGGCCCACGCCAAACATAGCGCCCTAGGTTTGCAAGACTTGCAACTAGGTCAACATGGCCGCACATGCCATGGCACATGCCAACACGTGCCGCAGCCATATTTCCAAGCCGCTATGCCTTTGGCCCACGCCAAACATAGCGCCCTAGGTTTGCAATACTTGCAACTAGGTCAACATGGCCGCATGTGCCATTGGCACATGCCAACACGTGTCGCAAGCCATATTTCTAAGCCGCTATGCCTTTGGCCCACGCCAAATATAGCGCCCTAGGCTTGCAAGACTTGCAACTAGGTCAACATGGTCGCACGAGCCATTGGCACATGCCAAACACACACGCTGGTAGCCTAACTTGCAAATCGTGCAACCTACCACCAAGGCATTCCGCACATGCCATTGGCACATGCCAAACACACACGCTCGGTAGCCTAACTTGCAAACCGTGCAACCTACCACCAAGGCATTCCGCACATGCCATTGGCACATGCCAAACACACATGCCGGTAGCCTAACTTGCAAACCGTGCAACCTACCACCAAGGCATTCCGCACATGCCATTGGCACATGCCAAACACACACGCCGGTAGCCTAACTTGCAAACCGTGCAACCTACCACCAAGGCATTCCGCACATGCCATTGGCACATGCCAAACACACACGCCGGTAGCCTAACTTGCAAACCGTGCAACCTACCACCAAGGCATTCCGCACATGCCATTGGCACATTCCAAACACACACGCCGGTAGCCTAACTTGCAAACCGTGTAACCTACCACCAAGGCATTCCGCACATGCCATTGGCACATGCCAAACACACACGCCGGTAGCCTAACTTGCAAACCGTGCAACCTACCACCAAGGCATTCCGCACATGCCAAACACACACGCCGGTAGCCTAACTTGCAAACCGTGCAACCTACCACCAAGGCATTCGCACATGCCATTGGCACATGCCAAACACACATGCCGGTAGCCCGACTTGCAAACCGTGCAACCTACCACCATGGCATTCCGCACATGCCATTGGCACATGCCAAACACACACGCTGGTAGCCTAACTTGCAAACCGTGCAACCTACCACCAAGGCATTCCGCACATGCCATTGGCACATGCCAAACACACACGCTGGTAGCCTAACTTGCAAACCGTGCAACCTACCACCAAGGCATTCCGCACATGCCATTGGCACATGCCAAACACACACCGGTAGCCTAACTTGCAAACCGTGCAACCTACCACCAAGGCATTCCGCACATGCCATTGGCACATGCCAAACACACACGCTGGTAACCTAACTTGCAAACCATGCAACCTACCACCAAGGCATTCCGCACATGCCACACGCGCCACTAGCAGCGCCACTTGCACTCAAGATGCAACCAACACTCGAGACATCGACACAAACTGGGGGATGCTTCTTTAGGGTTTTGGTTTGGAGGTCACAAGATGCGGCGTACACTACGCTCACATTAAGAAAGCGTGAAAAGGAATAAAGCGGTCAAATAAAAGAGGAAATAATGGTGAAAAACGTTTTCGCCCATTAAACCATGCGGTTACCACCTCCTCCCATTATTTCACCCTTTACTCTCTTCCTTCATGAGGCTGTGGTACGTTTCAATCTCGACTTGTATAAATAGGTCTTACCTATTTCCACCGGACAACAAGTCTCGGCGGGGAGAAATATACTACACTTACACTCTCGTAAAGGCAACTTTGCAAGCTCTCCCAAAAAGCTTTCATCTCTTGCAAGCTTCCTAAGCTTTCACTTTCTCGATACAAGTCGAGATACTACTCTCCTCAACACCTTTCTTTGCTTCCTCCCCAAATCAACCCTTCTCCTCCACTTTGTGACCGAAGCAAGTCTGGAACGGCCATTTCTTGGTTTAGGCCGGACTTGTACAGATTGATCTCTCGAATCTATAAAGTGCTCACGTGCAGCACATTTGTTTAGGGTTTGAACCAGTTTCTCGTTCACCCACCGAAATTACCGAAATCGACAGAAACGATTTTTACCCATAAACAACGGGTTACTTGGGAATTTAACAAGGTGTGATTATCTCTTGGTACATCTAGAGATTTTTCTGCGTCTTTGTTCTATCTTGAAATAAAAATGAGCAGTGTTGCGCTCGATAAGATAGTCAATTGGCAAGGCAAAGTTCTTGTTGCCATTAAAGTTGATGTCTAAAGTATGACCTTTCCATGGAAATTGGTTGCTACTATGGTACCCGCATGCATTGCTCGTATCAATACCGGTAAGAAGATTCATTCCCAACTCTTTGGTGAGAGCTAGAATTACATCTTAGCTTCATCCCATATTCACTTGATACATGTACTTTGGTGTCTTACTATGGGGAAAAAATACATCTTTGTCTCGTGATATATATGTCCCTTTTCACATGTTTTATATGAGTCGGTAACCCTCATTACTTCGGGGTTCTTTCTATTTTCAAATTTTCTACATTTAGCTTAATTTAAGAAATTTCTTTATCTCAACAGGCCAAGAGAATCTCACTCCACATGTTAACCAATTACTTTAGGTTGAATAGATTACTAAAGATAGTTCTCTTGTTGTCATACTTCAACATATACTGGTTCGTTAGTATCATGGATGAAGAATAAAAAATGGAAATTTTCTGACTCATATCACCTTTTGTGAGTTCTTCCACAAAAATTGGAATACATGTGATTTAATTTGCAACATATCTTTTGAAACTATCGACTCTTTAATAGTCGAGCCAGTGGATTACATCCCACGTAACATTTCAAATTTGGGAAGAAAAAAAAATAGCATTCAACCAATTGAATCGAGTTGGTACAACTAATTGAGCAAAAGACACAATTCAACTATAGCCAATATCATATTGAAGAGAACAAAATAGCATTAAGACCAAAATTCTTAATGATCGACATCAACAATCATAATTTAAATTGACCGTTTATATGCTATGGACTTATCTTAAGAAAAAAAAACAGAACTAGGCATGTTCTAAAAAATAAATAAATAAGCCCCGCAAGTATTCAATGTAAAAACCCACGTTATAGTTACATACCTCAAACTTTGGTTCCCATTGTACATGCACAAAACCGGAACTCCCTTGTTCGCGCACGGCTTAAAAAACAAAATAGGAGAACAACATCTGGAACAGGACTGGCCTAGTCCGAACCGGGGTTGGGTCGACCGGGTTGGCTAGACCGAGTTGGGTCGGCCGGGTTGACTGGGCCGAGTTGGATCGGCCTGGTTGGCTGGACCGAGTTGGGTGGGCCGGGTTGGCTGGACCTTCCACACACCACACCTTTGCTTTCGCACGGAAGACTTTTTCTTCCACGGATTTACTTTCTGTTCGTCTTCCTCTTATACAGACTCACAGAGATTTAGGTATATTTTCTTCCTCACATTTTCCAACGATCTAAATCTACATCTACCACCAAATCATTCATAAATTACAAAACGATTATTATTATTAATCAAAATAATTGTTGATACTACATACCAAGTTTATGAATGAAAAAAAAAACAAATAATTCCTGATTTGATTAGTACAAAATAATTCCTGATTAACAACGATTAATTAATCAAAATAATCCCTAATTACTAATCAAATCAATTTTCATCGTTAATTTAATATATCCAATGTATATGCCAAAATCAAAAACAGGGAAAAGAAAAAAATATATATATATAAGAGAAAGTAGATCCAACTTATCTTATTTAATTTCAGCGTTGATGGAAATCATCCATGTTGAAGAAAAAAAATCGATCGATCCCTCATAGCTTTGTGGTACAGCTTCGTGCATGATAACGTGATTGAGGAGAATCAAAGGTGAAGGAAGGAGATGTAAAGGCAAGAAGGAGAACTCATATTAGAGAGGTTAGTTGTAATACATAGCTAGGTTACATTATACACACATAAAGGGGAAACTAGATGGACCGCACATCCATGGGCCTTAGGTCCTGTAACACAATAGTGATAATTCCTGGCTTCTAACTTGTTTTTATGGTAGTTCCTACACTCATCTTAAATTAGCTTCTTGGGATATCATAAAAAATATGGCAAATGTTGTAGATAAACCATAGATTGTTCTAGGAGACTGCAATGTTGTTTTACATGAACAAGAAAAAAAAGGAAAATTTCCTTTTAAACAAAATGAAGCCGACATTTTTAATGACTTAATTCAAAATGTTGGCTTAATGGATCTAGGCTTTGTTGGATATATTTTCACATGGAACAATAGAAGACAAGACGGAAATTTTATAGAACAGAGACTTGATAAGGGCCTAGTAAATGATAGATGAAATATAAAATTTCCAAACTCTACCTTAAGACACCTAGGCCCCTTGACTTCTGACCATGTCCCAATTTGTCTAAGTACTCATAATACCTGGAATGATGGTGCTACAACATTCAAGTATTTTGGAGAATGGATGAAGCATGAATAGTGTTCTGGCTTAATCCAAGAATGCTGGGAAACATACATTAGAGGATCTCCAGCTTACTCTTTTGTGAGTAAACTAAAAACTGTAAAATATACCTTGAGACTCTGGAATAAAAGTACCTTTGGTCACATAGGAACAAATATTGAAAACATTAAAAAGTACCTAGAAAGAACAAACAGTAGAAGTTTTTATGATGCAAAAGCTTCTGACCTAGCAAATTTAAACAAAGAACTAACCAAATGGTATGCAATTAAAGAAAAGTTTTGGAAGGACAAAAGTAGAGATCAAAACCTAATGTTAGGGGACATAAATACTAAGTATTTCCATAGTAAGGCAAAACAAAGATTTTGAAGAAATCAAATAGAAACTATAATGAATAAGGATGGAATATGCTTAAACACTAGAAAAGAAATTGCTGACTGTATCACTGAGCAATTTAGGAATATTGCTACTACTGTTCATCCTTTGGTGGATAGAAAAATGATAGATCTAATCCCTACCTGTGTTAATGAATGTGATAATAACATGCTTTGTTTAATACCAACTGAAATGGAAATAAAAAATGTCCTCTTTTCCATGGAACCTGACAAAAGTCCAGGTCCAGATGGTTTTCCGCCTAGCTTCTTTCAACAGAACTGGGGAACGGTAGGAAATGATCTAATTCAGATGATACAAATTTTTTTTAGAACTGGTTTTCTGGCTAAAGAATTAAACACTTATTTTATCTCTTTAATTCCTAAAACCATAAATCCTAACACCCCTGCTGAATTCAGACCGATAGCTTTGAGTAATACTACTTATAAAATAATAGCAAAACTTATGGCAAATAGAATGAAATGCTTACTTGATAAGATCATAAGTCCTTACCAATCAGCTTTTATACCTGATAGGCAAATTACGGACAATATAACTATAGCTCATGAGATAATACACAAAATGAGAAGATCTAGAAGTAAGAATGGCTTGATGGGTTTAAAGATAGACATGTCAAAAGAATTCGACAGAGTCGAATGGAATTTTCTAATAGAAATTATGAAAAAACTGGGGTTTTCAGAAGCATGGTGTAATCTGGTTTTCCAATGTATTTCTACTACTTCTCTTTCTTTTCTCCTTAATGGGTCTCCAATTGATTTTTTTACCTACAAGAGGATTAAGACAGGGAGATCCTTTATCTCCCTATCTTTTTCTGTTTTGCATGGAAGCCATGTCTAGAACCATTTTAAATGCTGAAGAGAAGAGCGATATAAAAGGAATCAAAATTTAAAGATATGCGCCATCTGTGAGTCACCTTCTTTTCGCTAATGATTGCATCATCTTTTGCAAAGCTGATATAAAAACTTGCTACAAACTGGTGTCTCTTTTTTTAAAGATTTTGGAACAAATTCTGGTCAACTAATAAACCTTAGTAAATCAGGGGTTTTCTTTAGTCCTAAAACTGACTCGGGTAAGATAAATAGAGTCAAACAAATTCTAGGGGTAAATTCTATCCCTCTAAATGATAGATATTTAGGAGCTCCACTTTTCACTAACAGATCAAAAGTTAAAAGTTTTGAACCCTTAATCAAAATCATGACTAAACGGTTAAAAGGTTGGAACAGTAACAAAGTAAAGTTTGCTGGAAAAACTGTTTTGGTTAAGAACGTAACATCCTCACTTGCAGTGTATCAAATGAATTGTTTTAAAATCTCTAAGAAAATCTGTAAAAAACTCACTAATCTTCAAAGAGATTATTGGTGGGGAGAGGATGAAAATGGGAAGAATAAGAATGGTAAAAAAGGTGTTTATTTAAAAGCTTCAGAGTCTTTTAGCAAATCTGTAGAGGATGGAGGTTTAGGTATACAAAACATAGAAAAGTTTAACTTAGCAATGATCTCTAAGATGGGGTGGAGGCTGAAACAAAAACCAAAACTCTTTAGGGGCAAAAATTCTAAAGGCAAAATATTATCCTAATTGCGATATTCTTCATACTAATCCTAAACCAAAAGATGGGGACAGTTGGGTATGGAAAGGGATTCTAACTGGAGTTGAACAAGTTAAGAAAAACTGTAGATGGAAAATAGGGAATGGGAAACTTATTGATATTTGGGAGGACCAATGGATTTCGGATACTATTACTCCACTTCAAAAACCAACTACACGTACTGCGAATATGAAAAAGGTATGTCATCTCCTCACAGAAAACAAAAATTGGGATGAACATAATCTACAAATATGTTTTGATGAAACCACAGTTAATAAAGTTCTGAATTTACCTATACCTGTAACTGATGTGGAAGATGTTTCCCACTGGAACTTAGAAAAAAAAGGTAATTTCACTGTAAAATCCTTGTATAATACAATAAATAGAAGTAGTGATACTACTGGTTGTGATTGGGGTAGAATATGAAGATTAAAAGTAACTCCATCTATAAAGCTTTTCATCTGGAAAGCAGCTCAGGCAATTTTATCTACAGGTATGAGAGTAGCTGCAATTCTTCCTAACATTAATATTAAATGCAATTTATGTAATGAGAATGAGGAATCCCTATCTCATCTCTTTCTCAAGTGCAATTTTGCAATTCAGGTATGGCTGCACTTAAACTTTGATATAAATTTTATGACAAATGGAAAAAATTACTTTGATGAATGGTTAAATGATTGGTTTCATAAAAAAACCAAAGGCGGAGGGATAATAGAATGGCCTGAATTTTGTAGTATAGTTACTTGGCATATATGGAAAGCGCGATGTGAAATCACTTTCCAAAAAAAGACTCAAAATAGTGCATACACAACAATAAAGATAGTGCAGTTTATCAATAATACAATGACAATTAACATGCCTGGCTATAATATTATGCAAACTCTTTTCTACGATCCTATGCATGATGAAGATCTAAAAATTCGGAACAGAGAACCTGAAAAACATGTAACATATCTAAGTATGAGGATGTCTATAGCACTAACTATGCATATTCCAATAAGTCAATCTGGAATTGGCATAACTCTTATGGATTTTTCAGGTAATACAATTGAGGCAAGAGGGTCCTTTGAGGACTGTACAACTAGAGAACAATTAGAAGAAAAAGGTGCTGAAGCTGCCTTCCGGTGGGCAACTGAATGGAGCGGCTATAATATCACTTTCCAAAGTGATTCAGAACCTACTCTAAATCTGCTAATGATAAGATATGCAAAGGCTAGACAACAACGTTATACGATTAGTGAAGACTTTGAAGCATACATAAACTCTTGTATCAACTTCAAGGCTACTACTTTTATTTTAATTTCTAGATTTAGTATTAGAAAGGCAGAAAACATAGCCACATTTTGTAACTTAAATGCCATTCAAAATACTTGGACAGTGATGGACTTATAGCTATGTTGCATTATCTTTATATTGAAAACTGTCGTAATCTTGTAATTGCAATGGATTCTCGTGTTTATGAGAACCATAATTATCAATCTAGTATATGAGGATTTTGTCCTCTTTTCGGAAAAAAAAAAAGAAGCAAGGGTAAGCTGAAAGTCCCAACTCAGCAGCAAAAAGAAATAATACAACATAGATCAAGAGTTATGTGGTTAAAGGATGGAGCTTCTAATTCAAAGTTTTTCCATGTAAATTTAAAAATAAGACAAACCCAAAATATGATTCCTGAGCTAGAAAATGAAAAAGGTGATATCATTAGGAAGTGGATATGGATGCTAGCATTTTTGATAACATTCTTAAAGTGGTAGACGAGGAGGATAACAATAGTTGTCTCACACAAACTATCAGCTCCTGAATAGGAAGTAAGGTCAGTGCTAGTATAAAAAGTATAAGATAGACCATACATGATAGTGTGTTGAATATATCGCATGATCTTTTTTGCAGCTGCAAGATGATATTCCTTTGGATTAGCCTGAAATCTAGCACAACATCCAACACTAAAAACAAATCAGGTCTAGTAGATGTGAGATATAAAATACTTCCAATGATAGATCGATAAAGTTTTTGATCTACATTAACTCCTTTCTCATCTCGATGTAGTTTACCAGTTCTGGGCATAGGAGTCAGCTTTGGAGTTGACTTATCAAGACCGAACCTTGTAACAAGATCCTTAGCATATTTTTCTTGAGATAAGTAAATTCCATCCTTGTGTTGTTGAATCTGTAATCCTAAAAAGAATTTTAATTCACCAACATTGCTCATTTCAAATTCCCTACTAAGGGAGACTTGAAAATATTTAGCAAGTTTTCGGATGTTGATCCATAGATGATATCATCTACATAAACTTGAGCAATGACTAAATCTTTCCCACTCCATTTAGTAAACAATGTTTTATCAGCTCCACCTCTCGAAAAACCTTTCCTAAGAAGAGAAGTAATTAGTTTTTCAAACCAGGCACGAGGTGCTTGTTTTAGCCAATATAATGCCTTTATGAGCTTAAGGACATGATCTGGGAAGTTTGGACTTTCAAATCCTTTAGGTTGAGCAACAAAGACCTTTTCCTTTAAATTTACGTTTAAGAACGCGGATTTTATGTCCATTTGAAATAACTTAACCTTGAGAAAACAAGCATGAGCTAAAAACAAACGAATAGACTCTAGGCGTGCCACAGGAGCTAAGGTTTCGTGATGGTGCCAAATTCATCAGACTTGTTCTTAAATATCCCTGAGCGACAAGTCTGGCTTTGTTTCTGACAATGGTGCCAAATTCATCAGACTTGTTCTTGAATATCCATTTGGTACCAACAATATTGATATTGGGGGGACAAGGTACGAGCTCCCATACATCTTGTCTTTGAAATTGATTTAAATCTTCAGGCATTGTTGTAGATGGTGGATTTTCAACAAAGGATAAAATTGTAAAATCATGATACTGCATGTTTCTGACACGACTTTCAGGCATGTGATGATTCATATTTTACGATCTATGATGAGTATGCTTTGAAAGGCCTCCACTAGCTGAGCATTCAATACCTCGCATTTCATCATGCCCTCTATGTAGAATAACATAATTGGGCGGTTCTCCGTAAGATTGAGAGCATTAACGCCTTCAGGACGTCGGTGATACTCATTGTTCCCTGACTACATGAGAGAGACCCCCATCTACATAGAAGAACGATTGGGCGGTTCTCCGTAAGATTGAGAGCAATGACGCCTTCAGGACGTCGGTGACACTCACTGTTCCCTGACTATGTAGAGAGACCGTGTATAGATCCAGGCGGTTCTCCGTAAGATTGAGAGCAATAACGCCTTCAGGACTTCGGCAACACTCGCTATTTTCTGACTATGCACCTTTCAGAACGGGTATGACGCTTTAACTGGCTAATATTCCTTCTGTAATAGATTAATTCTACCGTGACATTCACCACTGAATTCCTAGAAGATAATCTATTTTATCTCATTACTCCGATTTCATGATCGAATCCAAGGCTAATCTCATGGAATGGTAATAGATAATCTCATTACTCCGATTTCACGATCGAATCCACGACTGATCTCATGGGATGGTAATAACTACTTTCATTACTCCGATTCTATGGTCGAATCCACGATCCCATGGAATGGTAATACTCGTTTTATTATTCCGAATTCATGGTCGAATCCACGGCTGATCCTATGGATTGATAATAAAAAACTACTCGCTTTTATTACTCAGTTTCATGAATCATTCTCCACTGAATTTCATAAATTAGTAATAAATACTCAACAATCGGGCATCTGGACTATTCCTGAGTGAGTCCCATAAAATGGTGCAAGTGTACTCGACAATGATGCATGAACGAGCACCCAAATGCACGAACAAGCATTCGAAAATATGGACAAATGAGGAATCCTACACAAAATAGGAGGAGGAAAATAATAATATTAAAATAATGAAGAGGCGCCCATGGGCCGGGCCCATCGGCCGGCCATGCCCTAGTCGTGGTCGGTCCCATGCCTCTCCCATTATTTTTCCTTATTTTTGTTGATTTCATGAACTCATGAAGACTCCTCCATTCTAGCAACTTTCCTTGTTTGAGCAAAACTCATGGTTTCACCATATTTTCATGGTTCCATGAGAAATAATAATAGAAAATAGGGAAAAGTGTTGTGGGATCACGCAACTTAGTCGGCCGTCCATGCCCTAGCCGTGGCCGGTCCCACACCTTGCAATCCCTAATCTTTCATAAATTATTATTTCTCTCATCTCATGAAATTTCCCTGTTTCAGCAAAAATCATGGTTTCTCCATATTTTCTCAAATATTGCTCAAACCATGAAAAAGCCAAAAGTCAACATTGTCACATGACGACTAGGCTACTCACGAAAATATATTAAAATATTATAATTTTAATATTCACGGAATATTGATCAAACGGGCATACTTGCTCATTCGAGCAAAATCGAGGATTTCAGTCAAAGACCGAACTCTTCTGAAAATCCAAGATATTGCTCAAACACACATCAAAAAAATACTGAAACTCTCAGGACTGAGATACATGCATTATGGAGACACGGGCATGCTCCATTGACCTACCAAGGGCGGCTCTATGGCTTGCAATGAGCCGGTCCCACACGTTTTCATAATTTTGACCAAATTTGCGCGATTGCTCATATTGGATCCAGACTCTTTCCAACCAACTTGGAATTTGCTCAAATGACCATCTGCTGGTCCCACGACCACCAAGGGCCGGTTTCACACCCTCTTGGTCGGTCCCTCACTTTTCCATAATTAGGTTTTATCACCTAATGCTCAATCGAGCACTATTTCAATAAATGATGAAACCAGCATTTAATCATCATTCTTTCACCAACCGGTCGACTTGAGACCCTGGTGTATGCTCACTCGAGCAATTAGGCATCACATGGACGTCCATAGTCCCATGTGGTCGGTTCCTCCTTCGCTCATGACCTATTTTCAGCAATTCGTCAATTAATGAGCAATTGATCAAAATTTAGGGTTTCGAACAAACGCTCAACAAATCATCATTCTGAGCAAGTTCAAACACTAAATAAATTTATGTTGATCCAACAAACAACACGCGGATTAATTATATAATATTCGGTAATCTACCAATATTTTAATTAATATTTTATTGGGTCACGTCACGTCACCAATAAATAAATAATTCGTCGAATTGAGCAATACTTGCTCAGTTGCTCAAATATTGATCCACTATCAATATTCACTAATTTATCAGTAATTCGTCGAATTGAGCAATACTTGCTCAGTTGCTCGAATATTGATCCAATATCAATATTTAGTAATTTATCAGTAATTCGTCGAATTGAGCAATACTTGCTCAATTGCTCGAATATTGACCCAACTATCAATATTCACTAATTCGTCGAATTGAGAAATACTTGCTCATTTGCCCAACTATCAATATTCAGTAATTCGTCGAATTGAGCAATACTTGCTCAATTGCTCGAATATTGATCCAACTATCAATATTCAGTAATTCATCGAGCAATACTTGCTCAGTTGCTCAAATTTACAATATTCGAGCAATGTCTAACATGTTCCATTGAGCATTCGATCACTCATGCTTGATTCAACAAAACTTAGATTCATTATCTAAACAGTCAACAGCTGACTAATAAAATACATGTCTGTCTTGCAGACTCCACGATTCTTGAGACATCAATCACATCACATGGGGGATATCAATTAGGGTTTTGGTCTGGCGGCCTACGGCACGTGGATTCATCCACGATGAGAATGTGATTAAGCCGTACAACGGTTGGAGGAGTTAGAAAAGTAGTGGGTGGACGGTTAACCAAATCTCCGCACGAACTGGAACTGGTTTCACCACGATCTTCCACTTTCCCACTCTTTCACTCAAGAAACCGTCACACTTACAGGGATCAGTGGTTCATCATTCTTGCAATATAAATAAGTCCAAATCGAGGACAACAGATTATTATCATCATCCGTCAACAACTCGATTAAAAACTTATTCACAAAACTCAACATTCAGCAGTTCATCAATTTTGCAGAAACCTTCAACACATCCACAATCCTTGATCATCATTGATCCCACACAATTCTCAGCTTCCCTCCTACAGATCAACCCATCTCCCTCTTTTCGACCGAATTGACTCTGGAACGGCCACTGACTTGGTTTAGGCCGGAATCCTACAGATTGATCTCTCGAATCTAAGCACTCCCTTTGCAGTGCATCTGTGTGAGGTTCAGCAGTTTGCTCGGTCAAGGAGTCTCATCCGCACGCTCGACTCTTCACTTCCCTGAAAAACCAGCAAACTGTTTTTCCCCATCCACAGATTGGCGACCACATTGGGAGATTAATCTCTCGGTTGTAATCTCAAACTTTTCACAAAATGGTTGATCTTAGGTCAGGTTCAGTTACCAATCCTAACCCAAACAATGCTAGCACTAGCAACAACGGTGGTACTCCATAAACCGTTCCTACCTCCAACAATGGTGGTGATACTACTCCTCCACAAACCAATATCGGAAGTAATCCTCTCTTTGGTCGTTCTCCCGATGAAATCGGAGAAAATCCACCTACTATTTCCGATCTCATGAAGGTTCAGGAAGTTCTCGCCAAAAATCAGACTGACATGGCTGCTACTCAGAAGGAATTATGCAATTACCTCAAAACTTTCACTGACAAGATGTCAGAAAAAACTCGGGAGAAAGGAAAAGACAAGGAAGCATCTCCAACTACTGATCCTGAAGTTATTCCAGTCCACGACGATGATGAAAGTGGAAAAACTGCAGAACCTGCTTGTTTTATCACTCGTGAAGACCTGGAACGTTTTATGGAGAATCGGGGGAAGGGCCATACACCATCCGTGCACCGTCATCAACCTCCATATCCCGCTGCTACGCAAAGAATCCCTCTCCCAAAGGGCTACACTTCTCCAACGTTCACACTCTACAATGGAATGGGGAATGCTCGAGAATACGTTTCTAGATTCTTGGAAGCATTAGGAGAGCATGAACACAACCATGTTGTCCGTTTGAAAGAGTTTTCAAAATCCCTGATGGGTCGAGCATATACTTGGTATAACAATATTGCACCAGGAAGCATAGCCAATTGGGGAGAGATGATTAATGCTTTATACATGAAATACTTTTTTATTTCTGAGCATATTACTCTTTCTGACTTAGGAAGGATGGCTCAGAAAACTACTGAAAATCCGAATGACTATGTGAAGAGGTTTAGGACTCAAGCTATGGATTGTCACGATCCTAATGTTACTGAGCAACAACTGGTGGATTTGTGCATCAACGGAATGATTCCAGTCTATAGAGCCTTGTTGGAAAATCTTCGATTTCAAACCTTTTCAGAACTTCATGAAGCGGCCAAGAGATCAGCACCTACTGCTTCAGCTTTGTTAGAAAAAACCAAAACTGTCAAAATTGAGGAACCGAACGCTCGAAGAAGCACCAATATGCGTTTAATCAACAAGAAGTACAACGTTGAAGCTTCCATGAATGTTGCAGAAGGGATCAAGAGAAAAGCTGAGGCACAGCAACACAAGAATGCTCCTCTAACATCTCACCCTCCAAAAACACCAAGGAAAGAAAACTAGGCTAGAAACGCACAACCACCAGTTCAGCATCAACAAAGTGATCAGGAAGCGCCTGAATTCCCTTTTCCCATTGAAGAAGTGATCGAACTATTGGAAGTCTAGATTCAAGATGGTGCGATCAAATTACCTCCCGTCAAAAAGGAACCAACTGAGGAACAAGTGGAAAATGCACGCTACTGCCATTTCCGTGGGTATGTCAGTCATCCAACAAGTGATTGCAGAACTTTGAAGCACATATTCAAAGAAAAGGTCGACTCAGGGGAACTGGGGACTGAAGGAGTGCACAGAAATCCTCTCCCAATCAGAACATTCACACTCTCTGAGCAGCTGGTCAAAGAAGCAGTCCAATCCCTGGTTGAGCATGTCTGTGAGTTACTGTACTTATCGAAAGCTCAAAGAAATGATATGTTTGCTGCATTAAACCACATCGTGTCTGGTAAATGATTGGACATTCAGGAGATACTCCCTGAACCTCCAGCAACAAACAAAGAGATGTATGATTGGGGACTTCTCACTACAGTCCATATCAAAGGAAATAAATTCAAGCGAGCGTTGGTTGACGTTGAAACTGCTGTTAACATCATACCCTTGAAAACCTTCCGAGCTGCTGGCATCATTCGATAAGAAGCAACTCATGCTCTTATCTCCGTCAGAGACCATGAAGGAATCTCCAGGGATGCTTACGGTTATATCATTCTCAAGATAAGAAATGATTCAACCTGGACAGAAACTAAATTCTTCATAATTAAAGAGGATCTGGGATATGACATGGTTCTTGGGCGAGCATGGATTCATGATGGAAAAGTTGCTGCGATATCCTCATCTTCAGTTACACATTTCTCCGTTGAAGAAAGCTCTGACTCGGAAGATGATCAATCGTTCGAGCATTTGGGGAAAGTCGAAGCCTTGATGGAACTCACACAAAAACCTTGGGAGAGCGCCCACGAATTTTTCAGAAGGTTTTGCACTCAGGCAAGTCTTATTCCCCCGGATACATATGTATTACCAACTTTCAAATATGCTACCCGAGTCTGGGGACTCATTTCTGCTCAAAACCTAGCTATCACCAAACGCTATGAGTGGTTAGTCTCGTCTCAGTAATACTTCACCAAATGGTTAGATGCGGAACCTCTCTGAATCCATCACCTCACTAACACAGTCATTGATAGAATAATGACTGAATTTCACAATCAATATCCCAAATATTCTCCCTCGCGCGAGTGTCCACATATGCCGCAGAATTGGAAGGCTCCACCAACATGGAATCCACGAGGAATTCCGAACCAACAGAAAATATTCAGGGCACGAGTAACCAAACCTAACAAATTTCATGAAGGAGATTTGGTTCTTAAGGCAACTAGACGCAATTTGCATTCTACAAAGAGTTCTAACTGGGAATGGCCTTTTATGATCGCTAAGTCAGTTGCTGGAGGATACTACAAATTGGCTGACATCAAGCGCAAGACAAGTATACCACTGATTCATGAGAATTGGCTCAAGATTTTCGACGCATGAAGCATTCAACATTGGATGTTTTATGTCCAAGACAAACGCTCAAGACATCAGACGTTTGCATCTTAGGATTTTCTTTTACCTTTAATTTCAATTCCTCCAAAACGTTTGCAATACTTGCATCCAGTATTTGAATTCAGCAATTTATCAAAAGTTCTTTTATTTAAGAAAAATCTCTTTCAAACCCATAATCCAAAGGAAAATCCTTAGTCACTCATAAGTTCAAAACCAACCAAAAAATCAAAACCAAAATAAAATCTCACATCTCTCAGGAGTTCAATGTTCATGAGATTATGGAAAGAAAACTAAAGAAAGCCATCAAAGTATGATTTTTGCTTCTCATCATTCTCCAAGACTTGCAATCCGCTTTCTCCAACTCCAGCTTTTCGGTCAGCTCAACAATATTGGTCATTTTCTCCATCACGGCATCACTAGTAAAAGGGATGTTCTTCACTACTGCATCCTTGATGGTGTTGATATTCTGACGAAGCCACTTCAAGTTAAAGCCAAGTCTCTCAGAATTCTCCAAGTTGTACTCCCAATCAAAGAGTACATCTCGAGTCACAGTAGTTCTGGCCCTGGTTCGTATATCATCTATAACGCGCAATATGTTTCCTAATTGCATTGTCAAGAAGTAGCTACGTTCAGGATCTCTCGTAACAACAATATGGCCATACATCTTCCACAATTTCTCATACATGCTGGCATACCCAGTGAGAACGCTGAACCCACCAACAGATACATGATACGGGAGTGAAGCACCAAATGGAGGGTCACAAACAATCCCTGTATTAGGATACTCGTGTATCACTATCCGATTCTCGATTACCAAAACAGCTTCCAAAGTCATTATAACAACTTCTTCTGGGACAGTCTCTTCTACTCTTGGCTCAGCTTCAGCAGTAACTGGAGTCTCAGTTCCTTCAACGGCTTCAGCAACGATATTTTCATGACCCTGAAGTGCAGAGCCGAAGGTGTCACTACTTTGATTAACCATGTTGCTCGAATCATCAACATTGGTTCAGTTATTCTCAACTTCGGTATTTGGCGCCTAATACGAAGATTACATGAGATTAAAAGGATTCAAGCATAAGAACCAAAGGAAATCATAAAATACAGCATATGACGAACTGGGAACAATTCGTATAGAATCTAAGTTTGAGTCATACGCCGTTCTCTTCGTATGGGTGTTTTCTATAACATAACAAAATTTCATAGCAATCGGATAAACGAGTAAGGAGTTCTAGTCAAAACATTGGACTACATGCCAGTTGAAAAATTCCTGAAAGTCTTCTGGAAGTTTACTGTTTCACTGATTTCGGCACCTAAACATGCTTAAAACTCTAAAAGCTTCTTTGAAAAAGCTTGGAAATTTCCTGGGCATAAGGATACATAGGTAGATTGCGAAAATCTGATGTCATATGAAGATTTTATGGCATTTTTGCGAAAAGGCTGAGTTCTGAATTTTCTGGTGATGTATTTCATTAAAGTTTTCTCATTCATTCGTATGGATTCTCATTCATTCAATCTCAAATCAGCAATATTATACTTCTATGAAGAAAACATGAAGTGGGTACTTACTTGAGGAGTCTCCAAGTCATTCGAAGGGTTAACAGGGTAGGTATTAACATTGGGAGAATTATTATCTCCATTCGGTTCCAACTCTCGAAGGCTTTCGTTCTCACCATTATTTGAAGATGAATGAGCAATCTGGCCATTTCGACTTTCCATAACAATCTCCTCCTGGACGCATCAACAATAATCAACATTATTTCATTCAAAGAAATGCCGAAACCACTTACACAAAAGGATACTCACAACAACCTCTCCATCGATGTTGGATTCCTGAATTGTTCGTATGGAGGAAAGATGAAGACGGTCAATAACCGACGGAGCAAAATTCTGAAACAAATTAACATCATTCTTTTGGGATCCTAATTACATGGACGAGAAAATCACAACGATAAGGGAAGTGCTAACAACTCACCAAAGAAGCAGCTGGAGACTGCATACTATTCGCTATCATTCTGTAATTCACCCTGCTCCTGTTTTCTCCACCCTGGGGACTGTCTTTCCATTCAGAGAAGTCTACAGGAATTCGAGGCCTCACAGCACGACCACCCTACAATGAGTTAATCGAAACAATTAAAGGTGCGATTACTATGCTTTTACCAAAAATCATAAGAAAATATTTACCTATGAAGATACGGGAGATGTTTTTCTTTTATCACCACTAGAAAGAGGTTTAAACCGTGGGTGATCCAAGAGTATTTCAGCAGAAGGAAACACTCGTGTCGGAGATTTGACATCCATCACAAACTTATACAAGCGCTCGAGTTGTTGATTCCAGAATTCTGCATAACCTGGAGTTACGTAAATATCCCGATCGGTAAAAGAAGACAAATAATCGCTCCCTTCCACATGTGTGTTATCTAAATGAGCCTTCAAATACTCAACCGATGGTTTATTCATTCGATGACCTAGAGCACATTGATCGAGACCCATTTGTCGAGCTGCTCTGTCGATATTATATTCTTCCACCTGTAATTCTCCTTGCATTACCGAAACTATGTAACCAAGAGTGCAACTCAGCATAAAAGATTTCACTCCATCACTCAACTCAGTGCCAGACTTCAAAGTGATGATCTCTTTAGTATTATTGAAAGTGATCAATTGCGAGAAGAAAAGAGGAATTGTCGTCCAGGGACGAAAGTTGAACTCAGACTCAGTGTCTAAAATGCTGGTGAGGCTTGTCTTTTGCCGTGGTCGCTTTGTAGACCAGTGCATAATCCTAGCACTATTTTTCTCAAAGATGGCATGACGAGTATCAACATTGGGCCCTTGCAAGACCCTACGAGGAATTAGAGTGTATTTTTCAAGGTGTTCCCACATTAAATCTTGGAGAAACATGGTATTGGCATATGTTTCGATCTTCATGAAGCCGTCGAAGACACTGGAATCTACAACTAGGGAGTCTAAGTTGGCAAATAGCGAACCCAAAAATAGACTACCAATGGGAAGTTTCTCACCTTTAGCCATATTTATAGCGAAAGGAATCACAAATGGCTTCAGCAAATGTCCACTATCTTCAATAATGTCTCTGGAGAGCCACAAGCATAAGAAAGCAACAATGGTTAAAGTACTATCAACAGGTTCTTCAGGAACTCCATCTCTTGGCCACCAGTATCTCAACCATTCAGCATAACAAGTTTGGGGTGACTCGTTGAGTTTGTGCATTTTAGCTTTCAACACACTAGACACCGCATCCTCCTCTTCTGAGAGATCTTCAAGGAAATTGCCAGTAACTGGAAGATGCAGTAAAGCGACTACATCTTCCAAGGTGACAGTGAATTCTCCTCATGTGTATATGAATGTGTGAGTAGTAATGCACCAACGAGCAAGCAGAGCCATCATACCTGGTATGTCATGATTGATCATTAAATCCCCAGTCGCTTGAATGGCTCGTGTCACTTGTGCACGATCCAGCATAGTTCTTACATGATTATGTCATGTTCCACAAGATTCACCTAACACCCTTATCTCCTTTGATTGTAATAACTTGTATGGGATGTAACTAGTCTTAGCTAGGGTGTATTTATCTTTGCTTTTCCTCGAGTTCTGTATTGGCTTGATGCCTTGTTAACCGTTAGATTAGTTAGCTAAGATTGGTCATTTAAGAACCAATCATTCCTTTCCTGAAAAAACTCATGTAATGAAAAACCAGATTTACTTCAATTGAAGTTTAGGCTCTGATTATCAGAGAGAAGGTAACTTGCTACCATTTTTATCCAATTTTATCTTGTAGATGTACTAGATACACTACAATTGGTATCAGACTCCATCCTGGAACCTGTAGCCATGGCCACCAAAGAAAAGCTTCGAGAGATCTCATCAACCATTTCTCACCATACCGATTCAATTACTGAGATTAAATCTGAAATCCAGTCTGTGAGTACTAAGATGAACATTATCATTGGGTTACTTGAGGCTGCACCGAGCTCGAATTCACCTCCAGATCCTTCTACATCTAAAGTTCCTCAAACGAATCTGGAAAATTCAATTGCAGGCTTTCAGAAGCTAGTTCACAATCTCTCTCATAACGAACATCGTAAGTTCTCTCGTACTCCTAAAGTAGATTTTCCTCGATTCAATGGTACAAATCCTCGTGGTTGGGCTCTCAAATGTGTAAGATACTTCCATTTACATAATATTCCTGATACTGAACGTGTTGATATTGATGATATTCACTTCGATTCTTCAGTAGATCCATGGTTTCTAAATTACCAACATGGTAAAGATTTCATTCCCTGGGATATTTTTGTTGAGGATTTATGTATTCGATTTGAGGATATTGCTCAGGACAATTATGTAGGGAGTTTCAATAAACTTTACCATACCACCAGTGTTGAAGATTATTATGACCTTTGGGAATATTATAAAAGTTTCATGGTTGCTAACAATCCTTCTTTGCCTGAGAGTTTACCTTGAGTTTCATTAGTGGGTTAAAAGAGGAGATCCGTACTATGGTGCAAATGTTTAAACCTGATAATACTGCAGCAGCTTTTTACTTGGATGGATTGCAGCATGCTTCTATGCACCACCAACCTAAATCAACTAGATGCTTCTCTAAACCATTTGCTCCCTCACCACTTTCTGTTTCCCACTCACCTTCTACCATCAAACCTTTTTTCACTCCATCCTCTACATTTACTAAGAACACTGCATCCTCATCATCCCCCATTGTGACTCATCCTACTACACCCACTAAAACATCCCCAGACAATTCCCTTCCTCTTGTTAGAAGACTCACTCATGCACAGATGCAGGTTCGGAAAGACAAAGGGCTTTGTTATAATTGTGATGAGTTTTACAGACCAGGGCATAGATGTAAAACTCAACAACTGTTTATGTTGATTGCTGATGAGGACCTTGAAGGGCATGAGTCATTATCGACTGAACATATATTTGAAGACTCTCCCTCGACTCCTGATTCTACCATTGAGATTTCCTTACATGCTTTGATAGGGAATGTTGCCCCTGACATAATTAGAATTGCTGGTCATCTTAATAAGCACTCTGTCATTGTCCTTATTGATACAGGCAACACACATAGTTTCATTGATGCTGCTTTAACTTCAAAGTTGGGTCTAAATGTTTCTCCAACTGGACAAATGCTTGTTACAGTTGCTAATGGAGATAGCACCATCAGTAAAGGTATCTGCCACAACCTACATTGGGATATGCAAGGCCATCAATTCTCTGCACATTTACGAGCTCTTCCTCTTGGCGGTTGTGACATTGTTTTAGGAGATGATTGGTTGCGCCAACTTGGTGATGTTACATTTAACTTCAGTCAATTGAGTATCTCATTTCGACATCAAGGTAGTCATATTACACTTCAGGGTACCACTTCTAAACCTTCTCTAAGCATGATTAGTGGTTCTTCATTGAAGAAGTTTATTAAGAGTAATACACCAACCCTAATTGGCCAGTTTTTCTCTATTTCTACAACTCATATACTTCCACCTCCACCTGCAGTTTCTACACTCTTAGAGACATTTGCAGATGTTTTTTCTGAGCCCACTGGCCTTCCTCCATCTAGATCACTTGACCACAAAATCCGACTCAAACATGGGTTTAACCCCACTTCTCAAAGACCATATAAATGCCCCTATATACATAAGTCTGTCGTAGAGTCACTGGTCTCTAAAATGCTATCTAGTGGAGTGATTCAACACAACCATAGCCCATTTGCTGCTCCTATTCTCTTAGTCAAGAAGAAGGATGGTACTTGGCGTTTCTGTGTCGATTATCGATAGCTTAATGATATTATTGTCAAGGATAAATTTCCTATACCTCTTATTGAAGAATTGTTGGATGATTTGAATGGTTCCGTGGTATTTTCCAAGATAGATCTTCGTTCTGGGTATTACCAAATTAGAGTTTATGCACCTGACATTCACAAGACTGCTTTTCGCACTCATCAAGGCCATTACGAGTTCAGAGTTATGCCACTTGGGCTTACTAACGCCCCTGCAACCTTTCAAGCCCTCATGAATAAGGTATTTCAGCCATATCTTCGCAAATTTGTGTTGGTATTCTTTGATGACATCTTGGTTTACAGTCCATCAATGGAAGCACATTTAGAGTATCTCCAGCTGACATTATCCTTGTTAAGGAAGCACTCCCTCTCTGCCAAGCTGTCAAAATGTGCATTTGCTCAACCACAGTTAGAATATCTTGGGCATATTATTACTGCTAATGGTGTAGTTGTTGACCCTGACAAAGTTGCACCAATGGTGAATTTGCCACAACCTCAAACACTGAAGCAACTCAGAGGTTTCTTGGGGCTTACAGGGTACTACAGAAAATTCATTAAGGGGTATGGAAAAATTTGTAAGCCACTCACTCATATGCTTAAGAAGAAGTCTTTTTCTTGGACTGATGCTACAACTCAAGCTTTTTATTCTATCAAGCTAGCCATGATTATATCACCAGTGTTGGTCCTACCTGATTTTTCACAGCCATTTACCTTAGAAATTGATGCATGTTCAAGGGGGGTTGGTGCTGTCCTGATGCAACATAATAAACCCATTGCCTTCCTCAGCAAACCATTGGGTCCCAAGGCATTAGCTCTATCCACTTATGAGAAGGAATTTTTGGCCATTATCATGGTTGTGAAAAAGTGGAAGCACTATCTGAGCAGTCAACAATTTATCATCCATACAGATCACCAAAGTTTAAAGTATTTAATGGACCAGAAATTGTCTACTTCACTGCAGCAAAAATGGCTGGTCAAACTGATGGGTTTTGACTATGTCATTAAGTACAAAAAGGGATTAGATAACAAAGCTGCTGATGCATTGTCCAGACTTCCTAATGCTTCTTGCTCAGCATTATCCTTATCTCAACCTCAATGGGTTCAAGACATTCTCTCTAGCTATGAGTAAGATTCTATGGCCCAACAACTCATTACACAACTTACTGTGCATCCAACTCAGGGTAATTATTCTTATAAAGGGAAAATTAAGAAAATGTCCATATGGGGAAATGTATTTAAGAAAATACCCACGTTTTTTTTGAAAATTAAAAAAATGCCCATGCCGCTACGTTTTCCGTCTAGCCCCACCACTTTGGTAAAAACCGTTTGACTTTGTCAATTTCTCATTACAGGAGATGAGAAATTGGTGGGTGTAATGACAAATATACCCATTTCTAAGGTATATAAATGTTAATTTTCCACCGTCCATGTTTCAGCTCAATTGACGGCTAAAGATCCAAAACTTTGTACCGTCCAGGATATCATCTTCGACCGTCCACGCGTTAGATCATCGACGGCTGACGATTCAGTTGACAAGGGTATTACACGTGTTTAACAAAAATTTACATCTTACCTTTAAAAAAACAATTAATGCCTAGGGACTGTTCTCGGTCATTCCGCCGCCTCCTTATCTCTTCCATTTCTCTTTGCATCTTCTTTCACTTCCTTCCCTTCCTTCTTCTTTTTGTCTTCTATTTTTTCTTCTTCTTTAATTCCAGAAGTCATTTTATTGCATTTTGTTTTTTATAAGAAGACAATTTTATTTATGTATTAGAGGAAGTGTGCAAAATATACAATATAGGAGTTAAGCCAAGCTTGGCTCTTTCTAGGATACTAGATCTTACATTTTCATTCGCATTCTCCGTAGAGAAGTATTTAATCCTCCTAGTTCTTACTTACTTTGCTAGTTTGTCTTCTAAATCTACATGTTTCCTAGATTTGTGCATAAAAGAAACCGAATTATAATTTACAATGGAAAATTTGCATCTATAGATGCTATTTTGAGACCTCCATGAATGAGCTTCAGGACTTTCATCTCCTTTTAGAATCTTCATTAAGACTTGGAAGTCATTAACCATGCAACAATTTTGGAGCTTCAATTCCTTCATCCATTTGATGGCCTCAAATCCAGCTTTCGCTTCAGCTTCTAAGGGGCAGGAGGCCCAGCCACTTCCTGCACGACATTGCTTCCTATTGCCTGCATTATCCAAAATTGAGATGGCATATCCCATTGTGAAATCATCTTCAGAAAAGGAGGCATCAAACAGGAAAATCCAATCATAGTCTTTGTTTCTGTGCACATTGCTGTCACTGATAGACATCTTAGCAGTATCAAGAACCTTATTGGCTTTATTGTCCCTACTGGAATTGAAATTTAGGTAGGATGTTCTAATGCTATCAATTAATTTATTCACATTTGATTGATTATTATCAAACTTGACACTGTTTCTGAACTTCCAGATGGACCAAATTATGAAAGTAATCTGGTTATGCTTGTTAGTTAGACTCCTATCATTCATCCAAAATTTAAACCAATCCATGATGTTAGTGATTCCATTGAAAACATAAATGACCCTAAGATCAAACGCATCCCACACTTTCCTAGCCATGTCACAATGAACAAACAAATGCATTTCATTTTCTACTTCAAGGTTATCACACAACAGACAATAAGGATCAGAGTCTTTCACATATTTTGACATATTGTTTCCCAGAGCAAGAGCATTTGACACAACTTTCCAACAGAACATATTAATTCTAGGCAACATATTAAGGTTCCATAAATGTTTCCAAAACCTAGCTTCATCCTTTTCAAAACTCAGTTCTGTTAGAAAGTTATAAACTGATTTAGTATTAAGATTCCCGGAAGTAGTAGACTTCCATCTAATTTTGTCCTGCATGTGGATGTTTGTAGTGATCGAATTTATAGCACCATGGAAAGACACATCAATATATTTGAAAATAATGTTCATGTTCTGATGGACACATTTTTGTGTCTGATATAATCTCAATTGCATATATTGTTAATGCTCGATTTTGTATTTATTATGGCTTTTTGTGTCTTTGTAGGTGTTTTTGGAGAAATAAGCTTTTGCGGGAAAATTGGCTCGAAAAGTAGTGTTTGCGCTCGTGGGAGAAAATTACTATTCGGACCCCTCATTTGGATAAGGGACACCTCAATTACTAAGGGGCTTCCACTTGTTATTTACACCCCAGGACACCCCAAGTGCTAAAGGGAGACCAGTCACGGATAAGGGGAGGTCATCCCTTTCATTTTGAATTAGAATTTGGCGGGAAAAATAGTTTCCACATGCGAACTTTTCTAAAGATGATTTGGATGAAATTCTCGATGAGTTAAACCCGGATTTGGATTGGATTTGGTTTATTTTACCTAAACAGGGTTGGTAATGGGTCTACTCACGTAAAACAAGAAGATCACGGTTGAACAGGGAAAGATTTTCTCGGATTTATATGTGGGAAGAGCTGGAGATATTTACTCGGGCCTGGTCATTGGTTTGGATTAGGATAAGTTCATGACAGTAAACTAGGAGTATTACGTGTCTTAGAACTATAAAAAACAAGGAGCGAATCTCGTTATATGTGGTAGTTGTTTCAAAACAGGGAAGGAATATCGGGTTCTCTGTTTCAATTATGGAAGTTGTTCATGGCCGTTAAGATGGAAGATATCTATCTGCATATTTACTATATCAAGGAGAGAGTTATCGAGAGCAACAGACGCGTGGATAGAAGGATTTTCCGTGGAAAAGAAGAAAAAAATCCCGTAGATTATGGGTGAAGAAAATCAAAGATTTTCTCCAGATTTTCTACACCTGTTGTGTATAAAAGGAACGCTGTTGAGTCTAAGAGGGGTTGTCGAGACTTTGGGGCAATCTTGGGGTGAAGTAAGAAGCCGCAGAACTGGAGCAGAGAAGTGCAGGCGAGTTGCAGAAAGCACAGGCGAGGAAGAAGAGAAGGAGTTGCAGACGACACTAGAGAAGTGTCGTTCTCAAGAACCCTAAACTGAAGAACATTGGACAAACAAAGATGGTCGCAGTCCTGCTGCATTAATAAACTATCGTTGTTCAACAGTCTTAAAAATTGTAACAGTAACGCCTGTAACACTAGTGCAGTCTTGCAAAACTCTGTTTTCATATATTTCTCAATAAAAACACCTTTTTGAGCCATGTTTCTATCTTTTGGGTGCGTTTTGAGCATGTGGAGCTAAACCCCAACACTGGGACGACGGAGGAAGCCAAGTTCACAATTATTTGGTAATTATAATTGATTCTAATGACTTTCTGCATTGATTTTTAATCGATTTATGATTTTCATTGATTATTTGTGATTTTGTCTGATAGCGTATGCTTAGTCTAAGAACTCTTGATGCGCTATGCTTATGATTTACATCTAATTCTTTATAAAATCTACTTTTGACAAAGAAATAGAGTCTAGAAAAGAGCTAAAATTGTTATGAATCATTGTATGAACCAATTGATTGTGATGTTTGGTGGAATCTGAAGTTCTAGTATCTCTCGATTTTTGTGACAAACTTGTGTATATATTTTCTATTATTAAATTCTGAAATCAAATCTTTACAAGCCCGAGTTGAACGAACTTTTACTACCACCATTTACAAACAACTTCAAAATCACACCAAATTTTTGGCGCCGCCGACGCGGACTTGTATTTAGATTTGTTTTAGGTTTATTTTTATTATTTTTGTTCTTTTTTACGCCTTTGGTATTTTTTTGATTATTTTCAGATTTGGAGCAAAGCTATAAGGAAAGAAAAAGTGCTATAAAAAGAAAGCATCTCCAAAGAAGGAAAGAAAAGAGGAGTCCAAGGAGTGAAGAAGAAGATTTTGTATATAATTATTTTATTTTATTTTTAGAAACTGTAAATAGGGTTGTATTTTTGTAATTTTTCTTTTTATTTTTGGACACTTTTTTTTTAGACTTGGACATTATTTTTAAAACCCTAAGGAAGGGTTAAAAATTAAATATAAACTGTTTGCAGGGAAGGACGACAGTTACGATCGGTTCGTACACTGACATCGGAGTCGGTGGCCTGAGTCGACTTCAACGGTTCATCGCCCGTCTGGTACGGGAGGTAAGACTCTATCCACCCACGAATCCCCTGTCAGTGAGTTTTTATTCTATGTGACAACTCACACCCCTGCAAATAGAATGTCGAACTGGTATTACAATAGCCAATACAACGAATATCCGACTGAGTTTCAAAATGGACGTTACTACTTTGACCATAGTGTGAATAGTGGTTGGGAACATCATCCTTTTCAAGGTTATGGCTCATACCATGATGAGCCCAATTACTATCCACACACACACGGGTCATACGAGCCAAATTCTTATATTCTCCTTTAGAAGAGTCTCTTAGGAAATTAGAGGAGTCGACACGTAAGTTAGCTAAGATGAATAACTTAGTTTATGACGAAAGAGAACTTTCTTTAGAAGAATCCCTCAAGATGATAGCGGAGACGAACGAAAGAATTGCTCGAAATAATCTTGATTTCAATACAGTGTTTCCAATAATACCCTTGAAAATGAGGATAGTTATTTGCATAATCAAGATGACGAGGATAAAATTGGTAACACTACTTGTTTAGATGAGGTTCAACCATTTTCATGTTATTATAATGATGATTATGATGAGGATAGTGTTGATGAAGAATTTGAAATAAGTAGGCATGGTGATCAGGAATTTGTTACTCCAATTGAGCTTAATAATGATAATGTTTCTAGTTCAAATCCAAATAATTTTAATAATTATTCACCTATTCAAAAGGACGAGGATTTGACTAGAGATACCCCCGTTTTAGACGATGTAGTATTTCCTTATGATTACGAAGCTGATGATAGTTTTGAGGAACGAGTTTCTTATGAGAATATTGTTTTAGAGTCTAGCGATTTAGAAACATTAGTCTTAGACAAAGAAAATGAACTCGTAGAGATGGGTGAGGATGAACCTGACTTAGAAGAATCAATTGACCATTTTCAAGAATCAGATGACCTTGAAATTAGGGAAGTTGTGACTAGTCTTTCTAGAGACACTGAAAACTCTAAGTTTGGGGGTGATTATCATTCTCCATGTGCCTTAACTCTTAGAAAGGTCCCTCACTTGGGACTTGACATATGTGCCTCAACCATTTTAAAAGATTATCTCCATACACGTTTTCCTGAACCTAGTGATGTCCATAGGGAAGTTCAGTTGTTAGAAACCCATCCTCTGGTTGATGTGGTTAGCCCAGGCTATGATACCCAGATTGATTTTGTTTTCCCACCAAATATTTTTCAACCAATTGTGGGAACGTATAAGTTTCAAATGTGTCAGTTATTCAGTTTTGAGACTGAGCCTAAGTACTTTAGGAAATTAGTACCGACACATTTTCTTATGATTGACTGCCAGTTTCATCATGGTCAATTGTGTGAGTCAAAACTGATTGACTTTAAGGATCCGCAATTATTCAGGTTATTATTATGTGCTTCTAAGTTCTTATTTGAGTTTTTACAGACTTTACAACCTGAACCGGATCTTAGCTTTGAGGAATTCCATCCCATAAAAATATTTTATTTGGACCCAGTTATAGAACCTGAACTTGAACCACAGCTAGATGTAGTTGTCTTAAACAGGAAACTAGACAAGGGTGTGCTTTATTTGTTAATTTTCTCGACATGTTACAGATTCCTTTTATTTGTGATATCTCTATTTGGTTTTGATGACCCACAGATATTTCGGCTATTACTTTATGATTTTATGAGGTGACTAATCCTTTCTTAGTCTGGATGAAGACTTTAAATTTAGCACTTCTTGGGAGGTAACCCAATATTCATGCGACACGGTAATATCTTTCCTTATCTCTTTTACTTTAAATGGTAACAGTTTCTCTTTGTTCATGCTTTTAATTGTATCTTTAGAACATTGAGGACAATGTTAGATTTAAGTTTGGGAGTATGTGAGAAACATTTTAGTTGCATTTTTAAACTCCAGAGCCTAGAAATTTATGTTTATTAAGGATGGCACTAACCAATCTAAGTGGATGGAAGCATTTTGGTTGTAGGAGTTGAGGAACCAATCTGATTAGATGGCAACATCTAAAGAGTCTATTCATAAAAGCACAGAGCTCAGGTGTTAGAATTAAAGAAAAAAACATGGTAGTGTCGCCATATCTCGTTGAATCCTTTTCACTTCTATTTTTATTTTGTTTACTTTAAAATATGTTTCTCTAAGTGATTAGGTGGGGCTCACGATTCAAGTTGTTACCACTGCTAGGGTGAAATAGAGTGATTGAGATACAAAAAAAAAAAAAAAAAAAAAAAAAAAACAAAGAGAAAAGAAAGAGAAATTGAGACCAGACCATCAGACCAATCGGAATAAATTTAATAAAGTCGACCACTGGAACCCTTGTTTATGCCAGTTGTGTTGACCTAGAGTTAGGATTATCGACCACTGGTTCCCTTGTATTTGCCAGTGTGTTGATATTAGTCCAGACCAGTATCTCAGTCCATTAGGATAGGTTCGTTTTGGTAGTGGCCTTCAGACAGATATGAGAAACACCGTTCACCTTAGTCAACATCAAAACCATCTATGTTTTTCTATATCCATTTCTTAATCTATCCATGTGATTGGTTGACTCCGGTTATGATGTCCAGAAACTATCTGAGTAGAGCTCTGTGACTTATATATGAATTTTAGTATGCTTGAGTGCAAACTCGTGTACAAAGAATTGGAATTTCGCATCAGGGTACTTCCTCCTGTAATCAATAAGTATGCCAACCAAGGAGATTCTTTAGTGCCTTCCAAGGTTTTGTGGGTATATCTCTTGTAAGCCCTCCCGAGACTATAACTCGGCCACCTAGGGGTTTAAAGGCTTGTTGCATACGCTAAATGCAATCGACGATGCCTGCGACAGTGAGTTAGGATTTTATTTTGTAAATTTGATTTGCTCGAGGACTAGCAAATAATAAGTTTTGGGGTATTTGATGGACACATTTTTGTGTCTGATATAATCTCAATTGCATATATTGTTAATGCTCGATTTTGTATTTATTATGGCTTTTTGTGTCTTTGTAGGTGTTTTTGGAGAAATAAGCTTTTGCGGGAAAATTGGCTCGAAAAGTGGTATTTGCGCTCGTGGGAGAAAATTACTATTCGGACCCCTCATTTGGATAAGGGGCACCTCAATTACTAAGGGGCTTCCACTTGTTATTTACACCACATGACACCCCAAGTGCTAAAGGGAGACCAGTCACGGATAAGGGGAGGTCATCCCTTTCATTTTGAATTAGAATTTGGCGGGAAAAATAGTTTCCACATGCGAACTTTCTGAAGATGATTTGGATGAAATTCTCGATGAGTTAAACCCGGATTTGGACTGGATTTGGTTTATTTTACCTAAACAGGGTTGGTAATGGGTCTACTCACGTAAAACAAGAAGATCACGGTTGAACAGGGAAAGATTTTCTCGGATTTATATGTGGGAAGAGCTGGAGATATTTACTCGGGCCTGGTCATTGGTTTGGATTGGGATAAGTTCATGACAGTAAACTAGGAGTATTACGTGTCTTAGAACTATAAAAAACAAGGAGCGAATCTCGTTATATGTGGTAGTTGTTTCAAAACAGGGAAGGAATATCGGGTTCTCTGTTTCAATTATGGAAGTTGTTCATGGCCGTTAAGATGGAAGATATCTATCTGCATATTTACTATATCAAGGAGAGAGTTATCGAGAGCAACAGACGCGTGGATAGAAGGATTTTCCGTGGAAAAGAAGAAAAAAATCCCGTAGATTATGGGTGAAGAAAACCGAAGATTTTCTCCAGATTTTCTACACCTGTTGTGTATAAAAGGAACGCTGTTGAGTCTAAGAGGGGTTGTCGAGACTTTGGGGCAAGCTTGGGGTGAAGTAAGAAGCCGCAAAACCGGAGCAGAGAAGTGCAGGCGAGTTGCAGAAAGCACAGGCGAGGAAGAAGAGAAGGAGTTGCAGACGACACTAGAGAAGTGTCGTTCTCAAGAACCCTAAACTGAAGAACATTGGACAAACAAAAACGGTCGCAGTCCTGCTGCATTAATAAACTATCGTTGTTCAACAGTCTTAAAAATTGTAACAGTAACGCCCGTAACACTAGTGCAGTGTTGCAAAACTCTGTTTTCATATATTTCTCAATAAAAACACCTTTTTGAGCCATGTTTCTATCTTTTGGGTGCGTTTTGAGCATGAGGAGCTAAACCCCAACACTGGGACTACGGAGGAAGCCAAGTTCACAATATTTGGTAATTATAATTGATTCTAATGACTTTCTGCATTGATTTTTAATCGATTTATGATTTTCATTGATTATTTGTGATTTTGTCTGATAGCGTATGCTTAGTCTAAGAACTCTTGATGCGCTATGCTTATGATTTACGTCTAATTCTTTATAAAATCTACTTTTGGCAAAGAAATAGAGTCTAGAAAAGAGCTAAAATTGTTATGGATCATTGTATGAACCAATTGATTGTGAAGTTTGGTGGAATCTGAAGTTCTAGTATCTCTCAATTTTTGTGACAAACTTGTGTATATATTTTCTATTATTAAATTCTGAAATCAAATCTTTACAAGCCCGAGTTGAACGAACTTTTACTACCACCATTTACAAACAACTTCAAAATCACACCATGTTCCAATTCCCATCTGAACTCATTAAATCACACACATTAACAGGCATGTTGCAATCATTAACAATAGGCTTTAGAAGCTGAACCTGCTTGGGTAACCAAAAATCAGTCCAAATATTGGTTGATTTCCCATCATTAATCTGGTAAACATGGTTGGAACTAATAATGTTAAGACCTTTACGCAAACTGGTCCAAATCCAGGAAATCCTATTCCTTCTAGTTTTCTTAAGAGGGTTTTGGTCTCTAAAATATTTATGTTTAAGAATTTTAGCCCATAGCTGGTCTTGGTTATGTATAAGCCTCCAGGCCAATCTAGTGATTAAGGAAAGGTTGTGTTTATGGGGGTTTCTAATCCCTAGACCACCTTGTCGTATGTCTTTTGTTATACTCGGCCACGCCTTTGAATAATAACATTTTTTCTTGTTCTTATTTTGCCACCAGAAATCTCTCTGGATTTTGTCAAGGTTATCAAGAGTTTTTTAAGGAAAAGCAATACACTGCATTTGATGATTAGGGTAGGCGCTAAGGACATTTTTGATTAAAACAGTTCTCCCTGCTTGGTTAAACATCTTTCCCATCCAACCCTGAAGGACAGTGTAATATTTATTAAGAAGCGGTTCAAAACTATTCGTTTTGTTTTTATCAAAGAAAAGTGGAGTCCCTAAGTATTTATCATTTTTCGAAATTTTCCTGATTTTAATTATTTTAGAGATTATTTTACAATGTTTGTTGTGAATTTTCGGCGAAAAGTAAACTCCCGATTTATTAAAGTTAATGACCTGCCCAGTCATTTCACCAAACGTGTTTAAAATGTTTATAATGTTTTTAGCTTCATTGAAGTTAGCTTTAGCAAATAAGAAACAATCGACGGCGAAGAACAAATGTGAAACAGGAGGAGCAGACCTCGCAACTTTAACACCAGAAATCAGTTTATCATTTTCAGCTTTTAGGAGAAGTTTAGAGAGCACTTCCATGCAAATAATGAACATATAAGGGGACAGAGGGTCCCCTTGTCTAAGACCCCTAGTTACAGAGAATCTGTCACCAGGAACACGATTTAAGAGCACAGAGAACGAAGTAGTTGAAACACATTCCATAATTATGTGACAGACATCATCGCAGAAACCAAAAGACCTAAGAGTTTTATCAAGGAAATCCCATTCAATCCTATCGAAGGCTTTCGAAAGATCGATTTTTAAAGCCATGTGACCAGATTTGTTTTTTGAAATTTTCATGGAATGAAGAAGCTCATGAGCAACTATAATATTGTCTGTTATTTGGCGCCCAGGTATAAAAGATGATTGGTTATGAGAGATAAGCTTAGAAAGCATTGGTTTAAGACGGTTAGTAAGTATTTTAGAGATAATCTTATAGGTGGTGTTACTAAGACTTATAGGACGAAAATCAGCAAGGGTAGAAGGGTTCTGAACTTTAGGGATTATCGTGATGAAAGAGTAATTCATATCTTTAAGGAGATATTTTTTTTAAAGAAATCTTGGACCATATTAATAACATCTTTTTTAACAACATCTCAGTTTTCTTTGAAAAAACCTGGCGGGTAACCGTCAGGACCAGGAGCACCCCACTAATTCATATTGAAGAGGGTGTTTTTAATTTCAATCTCATCAGGCATTCTAATAAGATTTATGTTATCTTGCTCATTGATACATGGGACAATGAGGTCACTAATCAAATCAAGATGTTTAACATTACTGGTAGAGCTTATGGATTTAAAATGTTTAATGAGCATTTGATGTATTTGGTTATTATCATCAATCCAAAGGCCTGTTTCATCTCTAAGTGTATGGATATGGGTTATACGTCTTCTATTATTAGCATATTGGTGAAAGAAAGTAGTGTTGCGGTCGAAATCCTTAACAAAATTGTCTTTGGAGAGATGATTCCAATAATCATACTCTCTGTTGTACCACATTTCAAGGATACTTTGAGTATCCTTGATTTCAAGTACAGGGAGTGGATTTATAGTATGTAAATAGTCAATTTTTTTATTAAGTTTTTCAATGTTGGTAAAGATATTACCAAAAATATTTTTATTCCATTTAGATAAGGAGTAGGAAAGATTTCTAAGGTTTTGGTGTAAACTATAAGCGTAGGACCCTCTGATATTGCAATTCCAATTATCCAGAATATGCTTTTTATAATTTTCATGGCTAGACCAAGTTCTCATGATCCTAAAAGGTTTATTCATCTTAACTTTTATAGGCTTACAATTCAGTAAAATCGGAGTGTGATCAGATCCAACCCTAGATAAGTGACAAATAATTGCATCAGGATACATAGCAGAGACCAAGTAGAAGAGGATAAAACTAAACTCTTTAATTATAATCTTCTCTCTTTTATGTCTATTCTTTCTTTAATGTTTTCATGTCCCTCCTTATTGTTAGACCAAGTAAAGGGAATGCCTTGAAATCTAAGGTCCATGAGTCCTAATTTCTGAATATTTTCATGGATAAACTTATTAATGTGAGAGTTTTTGTTGCCACCATACTTATCATTTACATGCAGAATGAAGTTCAAGTCGCCTATAATAATCCAAGGTATATTAGGATTTAAGTTACAAAAATGATTTATTTTGTCCCATTGCATTTTTTTCCCTAGTTCATTTATAGAACCATGCATGCACACAATATTCCAGTAATTATTAAAGCAATCATGCAATTCAAAAAAACAGATATCATAAAATTTAGCAATGCATCTAGCTTTAATATTATTCTGCCAAGCAATGAGCATCCCACCAGCCAAACCAATTCTATGGACAGTAAGCCAATTGTGGAACTTAAGATTCCTAGCTAAGATGTTCATACTATCTTTAGTTGCCTTAGTTTCAGATAAAAACACAAATTCTGGATTTTTCTTTTTGAGAATGTAGTTCAAATGATTTCTAGTAAGGGGTGTTCCAACCCCCTGCACATTCCAAGACAAAAGCTTCATAATGAATTGTAAAAAGAGAACTTCAGTTGAAAAACTTACTTTAGAGATAAAGTAAAAAATATCATGCCAGTTCAAATTCACATATGAGATTCTAAAGAGGGGGTAAGCAAGGAAAGTAGAGTAAAAACAGCTTGTAAAATATATTAAGACTAAAATTAAAATTGTATTGGAGTAAAGAAAAACATGTTCAGATGGAAGGGCTTGGGCTCCAGCATCCACAAAAGAAGTAGTTTCAGACCCATTCATTCTAGCATCATTGTCAGCACCTCCAGCACTTGTCATCTCTCCTCTATTAGCAGAAAAAACATCCATTTCCATGTTCTAATCAGAGTCATTTTATTGCAACTGGTTGTGGTTCATTACCAGCAATATCTTCACCATCACCAAGGGTTTTTATTTGTTTAAATAGCAAGATCGAATTGCGTTTTTAATTTGGGGATTCAATGAGGTTTCTATTGGGTTTTTGGTTAGGGTTTCAATTGGGTTTTCTAATGGTAATGGTATGAGGTGGTGGAACGGTTCACGGTGGTAAATATTACTGGTTCAATGGGTAGAAATTTTAGATAGCGGTGATGTTTCCATGAGGAATTAGAGTACTGAAAGTTTTCCTTTTCAATTTGGGATTTAAACGGTGTACATGGTCTGTTTTTCAAACACTAGTGTCACATTATGTTTGATGATTTGGGTATTCGAATTAGTTGGAAATGCAGCAAAATTTATATGGATGTGTTAATGATTTTTCCTAATGATTCCATTTTTATTTAAATGAGGAATTTTATGTATTATGATATTTTTTAATTACTGATTGTTAGAATTGTAGTTTCAATTGTATGGGTTTTGTTTGTAAGTAAGAATTGTGGAAGAAGATGGAGTGTCTTGTCTTTCAAAGAATGACAATTATAGGTGATTTAACTCGGTGCACATTAACGGGTCATGCTGAGTTATTGTTCCAACTCGGGCCGATCCTGCTGACTCAGGGGTTAGAATGTCATTTGACATAGCAGATTTAGTGCCACATGTCATGTAACGGCTGTTAGCCGTTTTTTTGAAAAAACGGGACGGAAAAGGTCAATTCATGGGCATTTTTTTAATTTTCAAAAAAACGTGGCCATTTTCTTAAATACATTTCCCCATATGGGCATTTTCTTAATTTCCCCTTCTTATAATCAGGGCATCATAAGGTTCAAGGGGAGACTCTATGTTGGCTCAGGTACCCCACTCAGATCTTCTATTTTACATTCCTTGCATGCTTCTGCAGTAGGGGGCATTCTGGCATTACTGGTACTTATCACAGGGCTAGAACCTCCTTCTTTTGGCCAAAAATTAAGGATGACATTATTGCACTAGTAACCAGTTGTGATGTGTGCCAATATAACAAAGGGGAAAACACACTACCAGGTGGTCTCCTCCAACCACTTCCAATACCTGACACTGCTTGGCAGCATATATCCTTAGATTTCATAGAAGGACTTCCCATGTCTTTTAAGAAGAATGTCATCTTAGTGGTTGTGGATAGACTGACCAAGTATAGTCACTTCATTCCTCTTGGCCACCCATTCACTGCCATCACAGTTGCTAAGGAGTTTCTTTCTCATGTGTTTAAACTTCATGGACTCCCCAGTTCAATTGTCAGTGACAGGGACAAAATATTCATTAGCCAATTCTGGCAGGCATTATTCAAAACCTTGGGCACCACCTTAAAACTCAGTTCTGCCTACCACCCTCAAACTGATGGGCAAACTGAAAGAAAAAATTCCTGTGTTGAGCAATACTTGAGATGTATGACAAGTTCTCATACTAAACAGTGGGTCCAGTGGTTAGCATTGGCTGAATGGTGGTTTAACACCAATTACCACTCTAGCCTCAAGATGTCACCCTTTCAGGCATTATATGGGTATGCTCCACCTCACCTGGTTTTTCTAATTCCTTCCTCTACTTCTGTTGCCACTGTGGAGAATTACTTGCAGGAGAGAGACCTTATGCTGCAGTTGTTGAAGGAATAACTCTCTCAAGCCCAAAGCAGAATGAAGTTCTTTGCAGATAAAAAGAGGTCTGACAGAAACTTTGAGGTGGGTGACTTAGTTTTCCCAAAGTTGCAGCCTTACAGGCAAACTTCAGTAGTTGTGAGAAGGAACCTCAAGTTATCTGCCAAGTACTTTGGTCCCTTTGAAGTCATACAAAGAATTGGAGTTGTAGCTTATAAACTCAAACTTCATGTGGGATCAAGATACACCCAGTCTTCCATGTATCACAGCTGAAGAAGAAACTTGGGTTACATGTTGTTCTATCTCCTCAACTTCCATTGGTGGACCATGCTGGCAAATTTGTAATTGAACCTGTTGCAGTCCTGGACACTACAACTTCAGTCAGAGGTACTTCTCATATTCCCCAGGTCTTAGTGCAATGGATTCAGATGCCAATGATGCAGCTTGGGAAGATGCTGCTCACATTCAAGCTCAGTTTCCAGACTTTATCCTTGAGGACAAGGATCTCTAAATGGGAGTGGCAATGTCATGTTCCACCAGATTCACCTAACACCCTTATCTCCTTTGCTTGTAATAACTTGTATGGGGTGTAAATAGTCTTATCTAGGGTGCATTTATCTTTGATTTTCCTCGAGTTATGTACTGGCTTGATACCTTGTTAACCGTTAGATTAGTTATCTAAGATTGGTCATTTAAGAACCAATCTTTCCCTTCCTGAAAAACTCATGTAATGAAAAACCGGATTTACTTCAATTGAAGTTTAGGCTCTGATTATCAGAGAGAAGGTAGCTTGCTACCATTTTTATCCAATTTCATCTTGTAAATGTACTAGATACACTACATATTATAGCCCAACATATGACGTGCCTATCCGGAGAAATGAGCCAGGGGTTTTCGGGAAAGTTTGAGTTCCACGTGAGAACCCAAATAGTGCTTCCCACTCAAACAGAACCTAATTATCGCCTGAGGAATTAACAACTTATTCTGAGTAGTGCTTCTGGGATTTATGAGCAACCGAAATGCATAACCTGAAGGACGCTTTTCGGGTTTGTACTGAAACACAAAGAATTCGTCGTCAACATTTGGGATGTTCTTGGTCTTATCCTCCTTTCTCCTAGAAGTCCTAGAATCATCATTTCTTGAAGATACGTCAGCAGAAGCATCCTCTCCGGAAGAATCCTCTCCAGAAACATCCTCTCCAGAAGAATCCTCCCTAGAATCATCCTCCCTGAAAGACTCTTCCCTAGATTCCTCTTCAGAAACGCTGTCCTGACGACCAGTCATTTTTACAAAGTCGATGTGACATCCATACACAAATTTTGTCAGTAGAATTAAAGTGACGGAAGAATCATGATGCTCACATTTTCTACAAAAAATGGTAATCCTCAACTCTTACCTATTTACGATTTCACGAACTTAGTGATAACAACGTAAAACTCTGAAAACTTGCTCGTTTCTTCAAACCTGCAAAGACGAGCAAAATTCAAAGTCAAACATCTGACTTTTCATGAAACCATGAATGATTCATATAACCTTCCATATGAACATTCGCTGATTTTTTACGTGTACATACACTATAAAATCACCAAACTCATACATACACTACGAGTCAATGAACTCACCAAATATTGTTTGCTTTCAACAATTGTTCATAAATCAATGTTTGATTTTAAGACAAAACGTGAATAAGTCACGTAAATTTTAGAAAAAAAAAATCGTGAGCTAATAACTCACGTGAACTTTTCATATAAAAAAAAAAAACTTTTTTGCTCATACGAGCATTCGTCTATGAAACGAGGGTCTTTACTGTTTTTGTAAAAGTCTACATGTTCCAAACAAAGTTTCGAAAGTTCACAAATAAATTTTATCATGAACTACAGGTCTTTTAAAAATTCCTTTAACTTTAATGATCATTATGTATTGCTTCTACTACGAACGAACCTACGTTTCTAAAAGTATTTGTGAAAGTTCATACTTTGAAAACAAATTTGGGTTTTCATGAAAACTCATAAACAAAATTTTCTCTACTGCAACTAGACCATGTCTATTCAATAATATATGTATCTCTTTCATATTAGGGATTTTTGCTAATTTCTTAAACTATTGAACGAACGTGCATACGTATTTTCAAAAGCAACAAATTTTGTAAAACCTAAGCATGCTCATGCATATGGAATATTGTTTTGAACAACTCATGGAAAGTTCATGAACTCACGGTAAAAAAAAAAATTACCCGGTCGGTGCGGTCGCCGGAATTCGGCCGACGGTAGGTCAACGGCGCCGGTGACGGGAACTCTAGCAGCTTCTTTGCTCGTGGACGTGAGGAAGGTGAAGCGAGATGGTCGGTCAAGTTTTAAAAAAAACAAAAAAAAATTAGGGTCTCTTCCCTTTTATATTAATTTTATTTCCAAAACCTAATAAAACATGGGTTTCCTTTTTTGGACTCGGGCCCATAAATCCCAAATCGACCAAAATTGGAATTTTGACCGACCAAATCAGCGATGCTTCATCTCTCTGTGCTCACGGAATCACACTCTATCACGGGTCCTCACCCGAACATTTGCTCGTACATGACACCATTAAGGCAAATCGAGGATTCTGAAAATACCTTTGTACGACCAAGTTCAACCACTGATCTCGTCGATTGAAAATCACCATTTAATGCTTACCGCGGAACATGATTGTCCCCCACTAAGCAGGGGACTTAATGTATATGGTGGATTTTCAACAAAGGACAAAATTGTAAAATCATGATACTGCATGTTTCTGACACGGCTTTCAGGCATGTGATGATTCATATTTTACGATCCATGATGAGTATGCTTTGAAAGGCCTCCACTAGCTGAGCGTTCAATACCTCGCATTTCATCATGCCCTCTATGTAGAATAACATAATTGGGCGGTTCTCCTTAAGATTGAGAGCATTAACGCCTTCGGGACGTCGGGGATACTTACTATTCCCTGACTACATGGGAGAGACCCCCCTCTACATAGAAGAACGATTGGGCGGTTCTCCGTAAGATTGAGAGCAATAACACCTTTAGGAGGTCGGTGACACTCACTGTTCCCTGACTATGTAGAGAGACCGTGTATATATCCAGGTGGTTCTCCGTAAGATTGAGAGCAATAACGCCTTCAGGACTTCGGCAACACTCGCTGGTTTCTGACTATGCACCTTTCAGAACGGGTATGACGCTTTAACTGGCTAATATTCCTTCTGTAATAGATTAATTCTACCGTGACATTCACCACTGAACTCCTAGAAGATAATTTATTTTATCTCATTACTCCGATTTCATAATCGAATTCACGGCTGATCTCATGGAATGGTAATAGATAATTTCATTACTCCGATTTCATGATCGAATCCACGGCTGATCTCATGGGATGGTAATAACGACTTTCATTACTCCTATTCTATGGTCGAATCCATGATCCCATGGAATGGTAATAACCGTTTTATTATTCCGAATTCATGGTCGAATCCACGGCTGATCCTATGGATTGATAATAAAAAACTACTCACTTTTATTACTCAGTTTCATGAATCATTCTCCACTAAATTTCATAAATTAGTAATAAATACTCAACAATCGGGCATCTGGACTATTCCTGAGTGAGTCCATAAAATGGTGCAAGTGTACTCGACAATGATGCACGAACGAGCACCCAAATGCACGAACGAGCATTCGAAAATATGGACAAATGAGGAATCCTACACAAAATAGGAGGAGGAAAATAATAATATTAAAATAATGAAGAGGCGCCCATGGGTCGGGCCCACCAGCCGGCCGGCCATGCCCTAGCCGTGGCCGGTCCCATGCCTCTCCCATTATTTTTCCTTATTTTTTCTGATTTCATGAACTCATGAAGGCTCCTCCATTCTAGCAACTTTCCTTGTTTGAGGAAAACTCGTGGTTTCTCCATATTTTCATGGTTCCATGAGAAATAATAATAGAAAATAGGGAAAAATGTTGTGGGACCGGGCAACTTAGCCGGTCGGCCATGCCCTAGCCGTGGCCGGTCCCACACCTTGCAATCCCTAATCTTTCATAAATTATTATTTCTTTCATCTCATGAAACTTCCTGTTTCAGCAAAAATCATGGTTTCTCCATATTTTCTCAAATATTGCTCAAACCATGAAAAAGCCAAAAGTCAACATGGTCACATGACGACTAGGATACTCACGAAAATATATTAAAATTTTATTATTTTAATATTCACGGTATATTGATCAAACGGGCATACTTGCTCATTCGAGCAAAATCGAGGATTTCTGTCAAAGACCGAACTCTTTTGAAAATCCAAGATATTGCTCAAGCACACATCAAAAAAAATACCGAAACTCTCAGGACTGAGATACGGGCATTATGGAGACACGGGCATGCTCCCTTGACCGACCAAGGGCGGCTCTAAGGCTTGCAACGAGCCGGTTCCACACGTTTTCATAATTTTGACCTAATTTGCGCGATTGCTCATATTGGATCCAGACTCTTTCCAACCAACTTGGAATTTGCTCAAATGACCATCATCTAGTCCCACGACCGCCAAGGGCCGGTTTTACACCCTCTTGGTCGGTCCCTCATTTTTCCATAATTAGGTTTTATCACCTAATGCTCAATCGAGCACTATTTCAATAAATGATGAAACCAACATTTAATCATCATTCTTTCACCAACCGGCCGACTCGAGACCCTGGTGTATGCTCACTCGAGCAATTGGGAATTACATGGACATCCATAGTCACATGTGGTCGGTCCCTCCTTCGCTCATGACCTATTTACAGCAATTCGTCAATTAATGAGCAATTGATCAAAATTTAGGGTTTCGAACAAACGCTCAACAAATCATCATTCTGAGCAAGTTCAAACACTAAATAAATTTATGTTGATCCAACAAAAAATACGTGTATTAATTATATAATATTCGATAATCTACCAATATTTTAATTAATATTTTATTGGGTCACGTCACCAATAAATAAATAATTCGTCGAATTGAGCAATACTTGCTCAGTTGCTCGAATATTGATCCACTATAAATATTCAGTAATTTATCAGTAATTCGTAGAATTGAGCAATACTTGCTCAGTTGCTCGGATATTGATCCACTATCAATATTCAGTATTTATCAGTAATTCGTCGAATTGAGCAATACTTACTCAACTATCAATATTCAGTAATTCGTCGAATTGAGCAATACTTGCTCAATTGCTCAATTATTGATCCAACTATCAATATTCAGTAATTCGTCGAGCAATACTTGCTCAGTTGCTCAAATTTACAATATTCGAGCAATGTCTAACATGTTCCATTGAGCATTCGATCACTCATGCTTGATTCAACAAAACTTCGATTCATTATCTAAACAGTCAACAACTGACTAATAAAATACACGTCTGTCTTGCAGACTCCACGATTCGTGAGACATCAATCACGTCACATGGGGATATCAATTAGGGTTTTGGTCTGGCGGCCTACGGCACGTGGATTCATGCATGATGAGAATGTGATTAAGTCATGCAACGGTTGAAGGAGTTAGCAAAGTAGTGGGTGGACGGTTAACCAAGTATCCGCACGACCTGGAACTGGTTTCACCACGATCTTCCACTTTCCCACTCTTTCACTCAAGAAACCTTCACACTTACAGGGATCAGTGGTTCATCATTATTGCAATATAAATAAGTCCAAATCGAGGACAACATATTATTATCATCATCCGTCAAGAACTCGATTAAAAATTTATTCACAGAACTCAACATTCAGCAGTTCATCAATTTTGCAGAAACCTTCAACACATCCACAATCCTTGATCATCATTGATCCCACATAATTCTCAGCTTCCCTCATACAGATCAACCCATCTCCCTCTTTGCGACCGAATTGACTCTGGAACGGCCATTGACTTGGTTTAGGCCGGAGTCCTACAAATTGATCTCTCGAATCTAAGCACTCCCTTTGCAGTGCATCTGTGTGAGGTTCAGCAGTTTTCTCGGTCGAGGAGTCTCGTCCGCACGCTCGACTCTTCACTTCCCTGAAAAACCAGCAAACCGTTTTTCCCCATCCACCATTGAATTCACCCAAAAGGGATCACTAAGAGCTTCATCAATATTTTTCGGTTCTACTTGCGATAGATAATAACTAAAATTGCAAATATTTTGAAGTTTTCCTCTCGTCATAGCCGTAGAATCTTTTCCTCCAATAATACTGTTAGTATCATGATTCGTTTGAACCCATAGGTGCCGTTGAGGAGCACGTTCTTGTTCAACAGGAATAACCTGATTATGGCTTTTCTCCTCGTCACTAGAAAACGTCAGGATCAGCAACTGTTGGAACAACTTCTACTGATTCTGGAATTTTCTTGACTTTCTCAATTGTCTCTGTTGGAGGCAATTCAGCAGGAGAGCTATCATGACGAAAATTGCTCAGATCATCGATGGTGACATTTGTAGATTCCATCATGACTTGGGTTCTGAGATTAAATACTCGAAAAACACGACTATCAGATGCATAGCCAAGAAAGATACCTTCATCGCATTTAGAATAAAATTTCCCTTTCTGTTCTCGATCTTTCGGAATGTAACGCTTACTTCCAAACACTCTAAGATAGTGTACGTTGGGCTTCTTACCGTACCACAACTCATAATGAGTATTTAGGGTATTTGACCGTAGATAGACACGGTTGATCAAGTAGCATGCTGTAAAAACAGCTTCTCCCCAAAACTCTAACGGTAAGTTTTTGTTATGGAGCATTACCCTTCCATCCAACTTCTTCTGGAGATTAACTAGCTCTTCAGAACGTTCTCAAAGATCAGAGTTTTTGATATAAATTCCGCAATAAAGACCATCAATTTTCCTTATCAATCGTTGTTTCTCTCGACGAAGATTTTTGATGATTTTTTCTAAATCAAAGCACTCAACCTCATTGATGGTTTCTACAACACACTAGGACTTGAGTAGATATAATTCTGGTGAAGCATTTATAGAGACTTTATTGTCTATAGAGTCAGATTGCTACAAACACGGACTTATGAGGTCTTTAACGTGTTTGCCTGCTATGATACCAATTGAAAAAGCGGGGGTTTAACAACCACACCCAATATTTCGTTAGGCAATCTGTATAGACTAACTCCAATATAATTTCGAGAGAATCAACTAGACAGTCAGACTCAATCAAGGAAATATATTCAGGAGTTATATCTCTGTTTATCAATGTAATGAGCAAATCAAACAAATTGAAATCCGTGCGCCTGATTATTATGAGAAACAACTTGAATGGTACCAAAGACCAATGTTCAAGTGTCAATCAATTTCAACCAACAACCAAAGGTTGGATTTACTAATTGATTGAACTACACATAACCTATGATATTTCAATTATATAAACAAATATAATGCGGAAAACAAATAACACAGACACCATAAGTTTTGTTAGCTAGGAAACCACAAATGCAGAAAAACCCCGGGACCTAGTCCGGATTTGAACACCACACTGTATTAAGCCGCTACAGACTCTAGCCTGCTACAAGTTAAATTCGGACTGGAATGTAGTTGAGCCCTAACCAAGTCTCACACCGATTAAGGTACAGTCGCGTTCCTTACGCCTCTGAATCCTAGCAGGACTCTACGCACTTGATTCCCTTAGTTGATCTCACCCACAACTAAGGGTTGCTGCGACCCAAAGTCGAAGACTTGAAAAAAAAATCCGTCTCCCACTGAAAAGTCTATTCTGTCTCCCATGGAAATACCTATGAAGTTTGTTCCATATTTTAATAAATCAAGTTGAACAGGAACCAATTGATAATCCGGTCTTATATTCCCGAAGAACAGCCGAGAAATATCAATCACCTTAATATAACTTAACTATATGGTAGTAGAACAAGTTATTATGGAATCACAAAGAATGAGACGAAGAGCTTTGTGATTACTTTTTATATCTTACCCATCGGAGATAAATCTCGAGCAAATCTTAGCGAAGATAGTACTCAATACGATAGAACAAGTAAGATCAGAACACACAACTACAGAGAAAATAGTTGGGTATGGCTTCAGAATCCCAATGAAGTCTTTAATTATTTAACCTATAATGGTTTTGGGATAAACCTAGGTTAAAGGAGATTCGACTCTAGTCGCAACTAGTATCATACATGAGGTGTGGGGATTAGGTTTCCAAGTTGCTAAAGTTCTCCCTTATATAGTCTTCAAATCAGGGTTTGATAACTTTAAAGCAAAGCAATCAATATTAACCATTGGATGAAATCCAGATTTAAGATTCAAGCTAAGTTTGCTTAAAACCAAAGAAATATCTCTCCACCATTAGATGGTCTTAGCTTGTTACACACAAATGAAATATACCTTCATTTAGATATGGGTAACCGTACCTAAACGTGTATATTGAGTTGGCTCAATAACAGTTAACCGAAGTTAGCCATATGAACACTTTTGTATTAACCATGTTCATCTTAACACTTATCAAATGATAATAAAAAGAATCTAATTGTGTTACTCATAGAGTTGTTCAATTGTTTATATTCTCATAGAAGTATACAAGGCACAATTGAAGCAAAATCGGATTTGATTCACAAGAATCAATTCATGAACATTGTAGCCACGGTTTGAAAAGATTTCATTCCTTAATTTAAAAATGTATTTTTTTCATGAGTACGAAATCATACTTGAACTTAACCACATAAGTTTGCAAAAAGGTGCGCAAACTTAAGTTCCAGACTTTGATCTTTTCCGACGGTTCGCAAACGTGTACGCATACTGACGTTACACACCGAACTCAGTTGAAACAGTTTGCAAACGGGTACGCAAACTTAGTTCCCAGACTTTAATAGTTCAAACCAATCGCATACGGGTATCCACACTTGGTTCCCGAACCTGAATCATTCTTACAACAGTTTGCATACTTGTATGCATATTGTGTTATATCCAGACAATGGTTAATTGTTCTAAACTCCCATTTCAATCATTGAAACATCCTTAGAAGACGACAATAGCTGTCACACACAAACTATTAGCTTATAAGTAATTTTTCAAGTGATCGAATAATCAATACGAAATATTCCGAGTCTACATCAAATGACTGTCTCACACAAATCATGTAAGATATTACAAGGCGATTTTCACATAATCATCTTTTGACTTTCGTCAAGAATAATGATGAACGTAGTTAAAGCAAAAAGCTTTCCAACACATATTTCTAGAAAGATATAAGCGAGTTAAACGCAGCTCGAAATATCAAACGTGTATAATGTGAAAGTCTATATAGCTATACGACTTAGTCTCAATGGGAGATATAATAGAATAAACTTCTAAGTGATAGATGAGTTTAAGTCTCACATACCTTTTGTTGATGAAGTTCCTCCAAGCTCCCCTTAGTAGATCTTCGTCTTCAATCGATGAACGTCGTGAAGTCTAAAGCTCAACTACACATTCTATCCTAATCCGAGACATAGCTATAAGTAGACTAGAAATCAAGACTTATAGTTTTGACACCTAAACTTGACAAACAAGCTTGAGATAGCAACGCTTGCGAGTTTGACCGAGTAGTGCTTTAACAAGTGGAGGGGATGATAGAAGGATATGTACAGGGACTAATTCTGGATATTTCACTGTTGCATCTGCAGTGGAAAATATAAGAGAGAGATTTCCTACATTGCAATGGACTAAAAAGGTATGGCTTCCCTCTGTGCATCCTAATATTTCAAGTAGTGTTTGGAAACTTGCAAGAAACATATGTGCAACAGATGAGAACATGATGAGAACATGAAAATAAGGAAAGTACAACTGGCTTCTAGATGTATTTTTTGTAAAAAGGAGGAAAATACCAAAGAGCATTTGCTACGGTACTGTAACTTCAGTGAAATCATTTGGAGCTGGTTGGGAGGTGTTTTCAATTTTATCAATCCCGGATCTTTTGAAGAACTTCTTCTTATGGCAAAAAAACAACAACCTTGCTATTAAATAGATTTGGAAAGTTGCTTCTTTCATGGCTATGAGAGAAATATGGCACATGAGAAATAAATGTGTATTTGATGAAGTCAACTGCAGTGCAAAAATCATAAAGAACAAAGTTGTTGAATTTACAGTAGAAAGCCAAATAAGGGTGACATCTTCAATGTGGAATACTTCTCATGATTTGCAAGTGCTGAAATTTTTTGGTCTCAAAAGTAGACAAGTAAGAAATGCAAGAATAAAGGAGGTTTTCTTTACATTACCTAACCCAAATAAACTGCTTTTATGATGTGATGGAGCATCTAGAAGGAACCATGGGATTTCAGGATATGGTTTCATTGGAAGGAGAGGTACATGTGAATTCTTAATAGCAGTTTCAGGTGGTTTGGGTATGTCAACTAATTACTATGCAGAAGTACAAATAGTCTTAAATATAGGTGAATGGGAAGTAAGTCAAGGTTTCTTACATATATGCTTTAGGACAGATTCAAACTTAGTGATCACATCATTTCAGTCCCAGAAAGTCCCATGGTTCGCATTGGCTAGATGGCATAAAATTTGTTCAAGTCTCATATCCTGGTGCTTTACACATAGTAACAGAAAGGAAAATTTCTCGGCTGACAAACTTGCAAATTAAGAAGGGAGCTAGACTGGCCAGAGGAGAGAAGATCATTTTTTTGACACAAGACCAATATTTCTAGGTAATCTGGAGAATCCAGATCAACCATATTATAGATTTTGTTAGAATAAAGTCCAGAAGGAAAATGTATTTTTGTTTTTGTTTTAGTTTCTTGAGTTAGTTCCTTTAGAACTTTTGTGATCTTTTGTAAAACCTTTTGTTGTTAATGAAAAGTATTTTTTAGCAAAAAAAAAAGGAAGAAATCAGAGTGAAAAAAAAGTGAGTTGCAGTGAGTGTTCATCGTCAGCTGAGAGGAGAAGAAGAACAAGAACATACTACACTTATAGTATGTCGTTGATTTTATTCTCCATGTTTGCAACTGTCTTTCTGAGACAGTTTTGAGCTATAGTTTTTTTGTAACAGCTGCTCTGCAACAATTAATTTGAATTTTAAACGTATAAATTGTAATAGTGGGTTCTGTAACGCCTATAAAGCATTGCAAATATCTTTTTTATTATAAGTTCACCTCTTGTAAACACTTTTGAGCAATGAATATGAATTTTGAGCGTGTTTCAACATGAGGAGATAGACCCCATCACTGGCACGACGGACTAAGCCATGTTTCACAATTGATTGGTAAATATATTTTATTTTATATGACTTTTCCACTGATTTCAATTGATTTAAGATTCTAATTAATTAGTTGTGATTTAGTATGATGGGTCATGCTTAGCTTAATTATTTTGATGGTCTATTCTTACTATTTACAATTAGTGTTTTTGGAAATCTACCTTTGGCAAAGAAATAGAGTCAAAATTCTCATTGAATGAGTAAATAAGATGTGTCATTTTTTAAGAATCATTACATGCAGCTCTCAATATGAAAAATGATGGAATCTTGAGTCCCAATATCTCTCAATCTTGTTATCATCTTTTGTTTACTTCCTAGTTTATTATTAGAAATTAAATTCTGAAACCGAATCTTCACAAGTCTTGAACAAACTTTCTTTCCAATGTAAGAATTACACCAGTGATCCTGGGAAGGGATTGGTTACATGAAATGATGGAAGTTCCTCCAACATATCAGCGCTGGAGAATATGTGATCCGTGGGAATCAAGCAGTCTCAAAAGAACTAACAGTATTATCATTTGAAAATGCGGGGGTACCAAAATACACCACCACTTTTTTCTTAGGAAATATGTATGGGAAAACTCAATACAACTCTAAGAGTAAAAATTAATCACGGAATATTATTAAGAGTTATATCTCTATCTCTTGTGGTTAGAACGTTTACAGAACCGAATCTGTGAACCTAATCACAAAGAGATAACTTGGACGGTACCAAAGACCAATGTCCAAGAATCAATCAAGTTGTATCCAACAAACTAGGTCGGATGTCTCTACTATGATTGATCAACGCACAACCTGTGATATTTCAATTATAAAGATAAACAATATAATGCGGGAAAACACGAACACCAGAAGTTTTGTTAACGAGGAAACCGCAAATGCAGAAAAACCTCGGGACTTAGTCCAGATTGAACACCAAACTGTATTAAGCCGCTACAGATGCTAGCCTACTACCAATTAACTTCGGACTGGAATGCAGTTGATCCCTAAAAGGTATCCCACCGATTAAGGTACAATTGTGTTCCCTACGCCTCTTGAATCCCAACAGGACTCTGCACAATTGATTCCCTTAGATGATATAACACCAACTAAGGGTTGCTTCAACCTTAAGCCAAATATTCCTCCCACAAATTAAGCCTATAAAATTGATATCATGATTACGATCGAAACGTGTGATAAAAATCAAACGTATGATCAAGATAATGGAAATCGATAGCAATTTGACATAAGTCTAGTTATCCTCAAAATTTGTGCTTATGCAACCCGAGGTGCATCCTAGATTATTATTCACCTCACAAGTATAAAACTTGTGGATTCAACAAAGTCTGAGACGAAGAGAACTTTGATGATCACTATCTATCTTGATCATTAGAGCGAACTCTACAAATAATCAAATCAGGATACTCGAGTTATAAAGGAAAGATAACTGGACCTAGCTTCACGAATCCCAATAAAATCTTTATAGTCGCAAAACCCTAAAAGAGTTTCTGGAGAGGACAACTCTAGATACAATTAAGACACACCAAAAAGTGGTGTCGGGATTCAAAGATCTTAGTTGCTTGGAGTTGCCTTTTATAGACATTCATAGCATATGTTTCTTTAGGTTGAAGCTAAGATAGCTTTGGAACCAAGCAAATAATTTCACAGATAGATGAAACTTTGAATCTAATTTATATAAACAAGATATACACTCTGGTTAGGTGAGACCGTAACCTAACCATGTACAAAGACTATGTTCATCATGATTCTCCGAAACTAGCCGGTTTGAACTTAAAAGCTTAATCTTCATTATCATGAACACATAAGACATTAACTCTGAGTTACACACATGTGATCAATTAATTATAGTGTTTATAGAGAATTAATCAAATGTTAATTATCTCAAAGAAATAATTTAAACACACTTGAAAGTATAATCAACATGATTAGTAGATGTACGAATACAAATACATAGTAGTCCGTGAGTCTTTTCAGTCACAGTTCGCAAACCGGTTTGGAAACTTTATACCAAAACCGAGTTCTTGAGTTCACAGAAATTTTTAGGTGTATGTACTAGTAAGCAAATTTTCCACCAAACCTAAGTTCTAGAGTTCATATAACTTTTAAGGTTTGCGTACCGGTTTGGAAACTCAAAGACTGTCGTTGGTTCCGGAGTTCACAAAACTGAATCGGCTTGCGTACCTGTTTGGAAACGCTACCGAGTTCTGGAACACAGAACTGTTTAAGCTTGCGTACCGATTTGGTTACTCACACCCGGTTCATAACCAAAGTTCAAGAATGGTTTGTATACGAGTATGCACACCTATCTGGTTCACGAGTCACACATATTTTCAATATGATATACATAAGAATATGTCTACCATTAATCTGTAAGTCGATATTTATATAGCTACTCCGCTACTTGTACGAATACATGTAATGCAGGTTCAGACTTTTAACAGTTTTCCCAGTAAAACTGATACCACTGTCTTGTATCTGAATCAAAAGTAGTTATTTCTTTAAGTCAAATCAAAACATTCCTGAATAACATCAATGACACATATCACTGTTCCATGATATTTCCGAATAATAAACTTGAATCACGATTTTGATTCCGAACAATAAATTGTCTTAAACCGAAATTCATTAAGTATGAACAAATGTTCATTAAGCTTAGCCATTATATTTCGAGAAATTATCAAGATAAACTTGACTCGAAATTCTTGTATATGCATACTAGTCTAAATAGTTATGCGACATCGTCTCAAATGATGGAAAGTGAATATAACTTGAGATATATGTGGTTCAGTCTTTACTTACCTTTTGTCAATGAAGTTCTCCAAAAGCTTCGGTTGATCTTCGCCTTCAAACGGTAGAACATAATTATGACTGTTGTAATCCTCTGTTTCTCCACTACATTTATATCTTAGTCCGAGACTTAACGAATTGTAGACTAGAAATCAAGATATAGTTTTGACAACTAAATTTGACAACAAGTTTGAGATAGTAACACTTGTGAGTTTGACCGAGCAATGCTCTCACATCCTTGGTTCAACAGGAAGATCCACATGTTGGATAAAGATAATAACAATTAAAGTTGTCGGTTATAAGGGCTAAGCTGGAAAGACAACTAGGTGAGCTAAGTTATTTGGCAGCCAATCCAAAGCAAGCTTCAATTGAGAAGCCTGATGAGCCTAATCTATGAAGGGAACTACCTAGAGTTCCAGATTGCGAACTCAAAGATGACATCTTAGAACTCCTATAGGAGATAAATCTCAGCACAGATTAGAATCCAAAAATAACTTCCATTGGTAATAACTTACCACAAGCTGAGAAGCAAAGAATACTTGAGCTGCTAAAAGAGAACATCAACATCTTTGCCTGGAAAATATCAGACATGTCAGGTGTATATCCTAACGTCACATATCATTCTCTGAACACCGATCCAAGTTTCAAGTCTGTCAAGAAGAAAAAGAGAAAGATAGCAGATAAGCTATCCAATGCATTAAATGCAGGTTTTGAAAGAATGCTAGAGGCAGCTAACATCATAAGGAAGTTTAAATACCATGTTTGGATCTCTAACATATCGTAGGAGATAATGAAAATGAATGGGAAAGTATGAGTATCCATCCATTTTACCAAATGGAATAAGGCTCCTCCGAAGGATGGCTTCCCGCTTACTGACATGGAAACTGGTGGAGTCAATCTAAGGGTATGACCGACTATCTTTTATGGATAAATACTCTGGGTACAATCAGATACCTATGAATCCGGATGATTAAGAGCACACAACTTTTATCACAGACAATGGCTTGTACTGCTTTAAGGGTCTAAAGAATGCTGGATCGACCCAACAAAGGTTAGTAAATAAATATTCAAATGACTGTTTGGAAAAATGATGGAATGCTACCTGGATGACATGGTAGTCAACAGCTTGAAAGAAGCTGACTACCACCACGATCTGCTGAGAACTTTTGATGTTTTGAGAAATACAAGATGAAATTTAATTAATCAAAATGTGATTTGCAAGTCCAAAGCGCCAAGTTTCTCGGTTTCATGGTGACCAGTAATGGGATTGAGTTTGATCCAATGAGAATTCAAGCTATACAAGACATGCCGTCTCCAACATGCAAGAAGGATGTCCAGCAACTGACTGGAAATATAGAAGCTTGAAATCGATTCATTTCCACACTATCTGATAAATGCAGGTCATTTTTCAATACTTCAGAAGATGCAGGATTTTGAACGGAATCTAGTATGTCAAATAGCCTTCGATCAAATAAAAGATTGTCTCTCATCTATGCCCATAATATCTCTACCAGTGTCAGGTGAAAATATATATTTACAATGCAAATACTTCAACTGCTGTGAGTGCAATACTGGTTAGAGTGGAAGACAACAAGGAAAAGCCGATATACTTCATTAGCAAAACTCTGACACCACCAGAAACCAGGTACTCCCAACTCGAGAAAGTCATCTTTGATATCTATTTTTCCTCTATTATACTAAGACCTTACTTTTCGAGATGGAAAGTAAATGTCATCATGACATACCTAATCGAGAATGTGATATCGAAAGAGAATAATACCCGGAGACTAGCCAAGTGGGGAGTCATATGAATTGATCCAGATTAGGATATATATTCCATAGAAAGCAGTAAAAGGCCAAGCAGTGGCAGGCTTGTTAGTCGATTTCCCAGTTGATGATCCTAGCTTGAATCTGAAATTCTGCGAGGAACAAATGGAACTACTTGCTGAGCCGGAGATACTACCTAGCTATGATGATTCATCTCTGAATACACTAGAGGTATGGAAAATATTTGTGGATGGAGCTTCGAAGGAATATGGTGGATAATCTGGAGTTGTGAAAATCACACCAGAAAATAGCTTTATCGAATACTCTTTGTTAGAGCATTGCTCAGTGGAACTCACCAAGTATTGGTATGTCAAGTTTTGTTGTCATAGCATTGGTATGTCAAGTTTTGTTGTCATATTTTAGTATCAAAACTCAATTAGAGTCGCTTGATTCAATGTAATAGAGTCAACTTCGTTTAGGTTAGACTAGAAAGTCTAGGAGTGTTGAGACATACAAGTAATACCTTGATAATATGAATATCGTGAAGACGTATCGACTACAATGAAGAAGTCATCCTTCCACTTGAGGTTAGTGATACTGACTTGACTTGTTTCCGTTCTTATCGTTGCTTTAAAGTTGTTTAAGATTGAAACATAACATGCGATGTGATATTTAATATTCTAGTATTAGATTTGATCATTTTATTATGATCAAAGTGTCAAGGAAGAATATTTGATTACGAAGTACTCCCTCCGTCTCTAAAAGATAGGCAAGTTTGTGTGTAAATTTACACACAAACCTGCCTATCTTTTAGAGACGGAGGTAGTATAACGTTTATCTTTGAACTTCGTAAACGCGACATTGATATAATAGATGTAACTTGTTAGTTGATTGTATATTGGATATAGGTGTGATTTCATCCTAGGAAACTATGTTTATTACATATGTTTAAAGGAAGTACATATACGAAACTTTTTTCGTAATCGAAAAGAAATCAATAGGTATTTTGGTCCGTTTTTTAATGAAGATCTATTGGATGACCAATTCGAACCTAGGTAAGAACTTTGGTAGAACCGATTTTCACTTATGTTGAGAGTTATGATAGAACGATCTTTACCTAGTTTGGGATATATGGTATAACCGATCTTAACTTATGTTAAGAGTGTTGATAGAACCGATCCTTACCTATATTGGGATACATGGTAGAACCTATCCTAGCTTTTGTTGGGAGTCTTGGTAGAACCGATCCTTACCTATATTGGGAGTCTTGGTAGAACCGATCCTAGCTATTGTTGGGAGTCTTGGTAGAACCGATCCCTACCTATAGTTGGAGACTTGGTAGAACCGATCTTAACCTATGTTAGGAGTCATGGTAGAACCGTTCCAAGAGCAAAACAGATTTCCAACATTCACATATTATTTACAGTTTTGTGTGAGTTTGGAATTATGGTTTGCTAAATAGGAAAGTTCTAGATGTCGACATAATTTGAACATGAATATAATTCTTATCTTTTATTGTTCAAAGATATTCCTTGATACTCAAGGTGATACCAAACCGAAATATTGAGAATCTTTTAATTAAGATTTTCGATTATATGTTTTTGATTTTCCAGCAATCAAAACATATCTTTTAGAAAGTTATATTAGTTGAGTGCTAAACTAATATTAGATATTTTCTAATGAGAGATTTCGTAATTACAGGTTGGATAGTAATTGGAAATATGAAAACCAAAATTAGGTACTTATTGCATATCTTGAGAATATTGTTGGTTTTGGAATTTTCTTGTTGTATAAACAACCTTGGTCTATAAATAGTTGAGTTTGCATTTCTTGCAACTATCCTAGGAGCCAGGAAAACTTCATTCGTGTTGTTTCTGGTGGAGCCGTCTATCCGGAGAGGAAAGTACCCTAATTAGGAGAAATCTCTTACGACCACTCGCTTAAAGAGTTCTGTGGGATCAAGAAGCTCTACGAGTACCGTTGGTGGAAAACTAGCTAGATAATTGCATTGTTAATTTAGTTTCGATTATTGATTTGATTGACTAACGGTTATTGAAACTTTGATTGCACCTAGTTTGATTATTCTAGAGAGCCTTCTCTTCTGACATAAGGGTCACTCAAACTAGATCAAAGTTTTGACGAGATCTTTAGAACTGTTTTTAGATCTAAAGACAACTCGTGATCATCCATTATCAACAGATTCTGTTGAGTATGCGATTGATCATAAGTGGATTCAAGTTTGTGTTGTCCAGGTGCAATAAAAGGAAATTAAAGATTTGAAGACAAAAAGATTTTCCTTATTGGTTTTCGTATCTCTTGATTTGTGCACACATCTTGATTGTCTAGCATCCGACTAAGATCCGGTTTATCTTTGATAGATTTGATCATATAGTCGTTTAGATCGGCAACTATCATTTGGTGATATTTTTCAATATCCGAATCTGATAGTTCTGAATCCGAATCTAAGTTACTAATTTGGATTGATCTTACCCGACAAAGGAGTTTACTAGTTTAAACGGAAGAGCCTTTGTCAAAACTCAACGAATCTTTTTCTAAAATATTATCGGAGTAGTTACCAAACCACTTTTGTCCTTTACTATGCTTAAGACTTTACATCGCTAAAGCAACTCAAGATAGTGATTTCTGTCTTTGGATTCACGTACGTGACCAAACGGTCGTAGACGCAGGATGCTGAGGGAACTAAGTAACTAGGGTAGATTACTTGGTCTCAACTATATGAAGTTGGCTTTGTTCTTTGTATAACGACTTAATTTTGAGAGTATTCAAAACTGGACTAGGTCTCGAGGTTTTTTTTTTGCATTTATAGTTTCCTCATTGACAAAATTTTGTTGTATCATTTACTTTACTTCCACATTATAATTGTTTTATTATAATAAAGTAAATAACACTTGTACGTTAATCCTAATCACTTGACATTGATCATATAGTCAATCGGTCTTGTACCGTAACTATTCTCAAGTGAATACCTTGTTGTTGTATTGTCTCGACTTTGTCCATAGAAGATCATACTGGGTATCCGACTTATAGGTCGAAACGAAAATATTATGGTGTACTTGGGTACCCTCGTCATTTCACTCTTACATCATAGCTTTCATCCCAACGAATAATCAAGCTAAGCATGAAGCAATACTGTAAGGATTCCTAGATGCAGAAAGCCTAAATCTCGAGGAATTTATCCTGACTCTCAACTAACTTCAAAGCAAGTGGGAGGCCGTTTTGAAGCGATAGATACCACCATGATGTTGTGCAGAGACCTAGTAAACAAGCTACTTCATAGCTTTGATAAGATTGGTACCAGGAAGGTAGCTAGGAACAAATTAAGGCATGCAGATGTTTTAGCTTTACCGGGATTTGCAATACCATGAGCTTGAAAAAGAACAGTTAATGTCAGAGTCCTAGAAAGACCAGTAATTTGTGAGCTCAAGATTGTCGAAAACCAAATCCAGAGCTCGATTCTGACACAATCAGAAATAAAGGGTTCTTGGATGAAAGACATCTTCAAATATCTGAAATACAGAGTACTTACACCTGATCCACCGGAAGCACAAAGGACTACAACTTAGCATGCAAGATATCATCTCGTGGGGGATGACTTATACAGGAAAACCTACTTAGATCCTCTGCTAAAATGTGTGACAGAAAGTCAGAAACACAAGATAAGCTGATAATGGATGAAATAAATTCAGGAGATTATGAAAATCATGCTAGCAGGCGATCTCTAACTGACAAAACAAGTTCCCAAGGGAACTTTTGGCCAAAGATAGATAACTGAATAAAGCTGATACATAGGAGTTACCCTTAAGGAGGCCATCCAATATCCTGATCCACATTGACCCCCTCAAATGTGAGGAGTACCTACTGGACCTTTTTGATTTGTGGAGTATTTTTGTAGCCGTCACATACTTGTGGATGAAATTTTGCTCCATAGGAGTTACCCATAGAGCATCTCCAATAGTGAGAGTTAAAAATCCTACGTGGAATGTTTATTAAGATCCTTATTCAGGAGGATTTACACATAAAGAAAATATAGGACCTCGTAACTAATAAACTACTCCCTCCGTCCCACATTAGTTGAGCTAATTGGTTTTGGATTTTGTCCCACAAATAGATGAGCTATTTCACTAATCAAGGGGATATTTCTAAAACTACCATTTTAATTGATTATTGTTTCTATAAGAAATATGTATAATTTGATAGCCATATTTATATTCGTTACGTAGGTGTTTTAAAATGTTTTTCAACAATATAAAGTTTACAAAAAACCGTGGTATGTTTAAGAGATAAATCATATCGAAGTTTTAAAAGTTATTATGTATAAGGGCATACTTGTGAAAAATAAAAGTTATGCAAACTACAAATGACTCAACTAATTTGGGACGGAAGGAGTATCTCCAATAGTATAGAGATTCAACTCTTAAAAAATCTTATGTGATGACATCTTAACCGTTTAGTCGTATTTTAATTAATTATTAAAAATCAGAAAATGACACGGAGGATATTACGAAGGTCTACATAAGACTTTTTTTAAAACCTTCAAAATTAACATTTCATCCCTCTTATTTGGTACGACCTACGTAGATGAAATTATCTTTCGCCTTCTATGGAGTTTTCGTTTGATATAAACTATAACTTATCATCGACGGCCTGAATGTTTTGTTTTGTTTTTCCTTGGATTTTAAAAGTACAGAAGACTTGAGCAGACAACAAACAGTAACCCACTTTCAAAACCTTCCATAACTCTTAACACGCAGTAGAACGACCAAAAATCTTCCTTCCCCAAATTAAAACCCTAAAAGAACATGTCAGAGTTACCTCCACCACCACCTCCACCACCGCCTCCACCACTAGGATCCATAAATGGACTAGTACTAGGATCAAGAGAAGGAATTACCACCACATCCATAACAACAACAGCAGCAGCAACAGGTGGAATTCCTCTTTCTTCAGACAGACAACTACAGCAGCAACAATCTTTAGGTACAAAGCGACAACGAAGACCAAGTGTAAGATTAGGTGATATAGGAGATCATAATCAAACAGCAGCAACAACACATTCTTACGAATCTTATCTAAGAAGAACAACAAAACAACAATGGAAAGATCATAATAATCATGCTCATAACAATTTCTCATATCGACATCCTTCTCAGTTTCTTAAAGATCCTAAATCATCAAAGACTAGACCTTTAACCAATTTAACCAATACAGAAGAAGCCTTTGATGGTGGTGATGGAAAGTTGAATAAACCTAGAAGAAGTGGGGTTAAAAGGGTTCGATCCAATTGGGTATCTAATGATGGAATTAGAGACTTGGATGACAATTCTGACACCCCTTTGAAGGAATTAGGTGTTACGAGCCCAATTCAATCAATTGAAGAAAACCCTAGGAAACAAATTAGGGGTTCTAGGATTGGGGAATCCGATGGTGATGATGATGACGATAATGATGAGACGCCGCGGTTTATCATCGAAGATGGTGTTCAGAATTGGCTTAATGGATTGGGATTAGGAAGGTATGGACCTGTTTTTGAAATACATGAAGTGGATGAAGAAGTGTTGCCATTGTTAACATTGGATGATCTTAAAGATATGGGTATTAATGCTGTTGGTTCAAGGAGGAAAATGTATTGCGCGATTGAAAAGCTTGGAAAAGGTTTTTCTTGAGGTACTCTAATCTTAGTTCCTTGTAGTTTTCAAATTAGAATGGTTATCTATTTTTGTTGTTGTACTTTGTATACTTGTCGCAGCAGCACCAGTAGTATTAGGTCTAGCGCGATTTCTTGTGAATTAGTTGTACTAGAACAATGAATGTTGATGATATAGAATTCTGCTTTTGACTTCACATTATTTGTGATGTTATTGAATTTAAGGCTAAAAAAAGAAATCTTTTTTGTCAACTGTAATGTATTTGTGGTAGTGCTGACTTAAATTTTGCAGTAGAATAGAAACTTTATTAGAAAAGTTGCGATTATCATTTTTTTTTAACGTCCTAGTGAAAATTTATTGCTAGTTATGGATGGTTCAGCTTTTTGATAGTGAGTTTTCCCCATTTGTATAAAATAGAACATGGCTTGTTTTTGTGCTACTTAACACCTTCACTTGATCTCTATAAAATTGAGTTAATGATGCACTTAGTCACCCGGATCAAAAGTGTGATTAAAAATTAAGCCATTTTACCCTGTATCTTCAAAATGATTCCATGGGCCGGAAGTACTGATAAACCAAAGTAGTCTGTCACAAATCACAGAGCGGCTAAAAACCCAGTGGTATCTGTGTCAATATCTGAACTAGGCTCCATTTTGCAGTTGTATAAGTCCAACTTTGTAATTGTATTTGTGAACTTAATCTAGCCAATTATATTTCGGCCATCCTCCTTAGTCGTACCCTTGTCAGAATCAGGACCTGGGATTAAATAAAAAGTAAATTACTGCCGATCCTTCAGTATCACTCTCTACTCTGTAGTACGAGAGTCTCCCTGAATCTTGATCTTCTTTCAGAACTTTTACGAATTAATTACATTCCAAGTAGGATTCCCGTTCTTTTACCAACCTTATACTCCCTGCCCTTATGCATTTCTGTTTGTGATTAGTTAGCTGTATGTAACACTACATTAAGTTTTCAGTAGTTATTTGGTAGTAAAGTGTAAATACATTAACCAATTCTGACAAACATTGTGCTTATGTTTTGCCAGCTGTGGTGTATTTGTGGTAGTTCTCATTTAATATGCAGTTTACATGGAAGAATGAACAATATCGCAAGCATTAGGAATAGAAACTTTATGAGATTTATGTTGTTTATCTTTGGTTTTATTTTTTTGTGAGATGTATTTCATTCATATCAATTGCTAGTTTTATTTCATGGTCTTCTTTCATGCTTCTGAAGACAAGAATCAGTCTTGATTGTGTGGGTTCTCTACAATACATGAAACATTGGATTACGAAACTGAACATAGACCATGGTCTTCTTTCATGCTTCTTAATACCTTCAGCTGATCTTATTATAATTTGGGGGAGGGATACACTTGGACATTTGCATCGAAAGTATAATGGATAATTAAACCATTCTACTTTGCATGTTATAGGATAACTCTAGTCGTGAGTACAAATTAACCAAGTTAGTAACTATTCACAGAGCGGCAAGAAAAGTAGTGTCTGCCTCACCATCTGAACTAGGCTCCATTTCTTAGTTTGGCCATCCTCTTAATTCTTGTTATGTCAGAACCAAAACTGAGAATAGGCGAATAATCCTCCTGTAGTGCCCTCTAATATGAGAGTCGTCTTGTAGATATAAATCCTAGAATCTTGATCTTCTTTTGAACTCTTCTTGAATCAACTCTTTACTAGTTTACTTTTGTATTAGCCCACTAAGCAGAGATGGAACTATTTGTCGTTAGCTGTATCCTGTATGCAACTTCACATAAGTTTGCAGTTCTTCTGCGGGTAATGATTAGCGCAATTATATTCACCATTTCTGGCAAACATTCTACTTATGTATTTGCTGAACTTAGTTTTATATGAAAGTTCTATCCTTTGTTGCTTTCCTTCTTTTACATCTCCAGTTTGTATGATGTATCTTGGGCAGGTAAACCTGTGTTCAGTTACCAGCCAATACATGCTTTTGCTTTTAAACTTGTGAATGCATTTACGATGGGTTTTGAAATTCAATTGAATGATACATCCTTTAAAATGGCATTAAGGTGCACTAGTATATCATAATTCTTTACTCCCTTGATCTACATTCAATTTGCTTGTGGATTTGGTTGGTACTTGTATAAATAAATGATAGAGCAGGAGGTTCATTCACGCGTTGGGGTAATATGATGTCGTGGTGAGCCTAGTTACCTGATAGTCAATATTCCCTGTATTAAAGTCTGATGTGTTGCCATTTCTATACTCCTGAAAGTATGGGATGCTCCATAGTCTCCGTTATACGCCTCATCAATACTGACATCCTCATTACAGTAATTACCAGTCCAACTGTGTCCTTGTTAAGTTCTCAAGGTTTCTTTGGATTGGAGAAAACTGAGAGCAGCAACTGAGGAGTAGGATTCAGGAAATATGCATGCAAGTATGCTAGGTTAAAATTCCATTAGCATCAGAATTTTTCCTGACTTGTTTGTAACTTTGTTACTGGGTGTCTGGGCTTCTAACATAGAACCAATTGGTAGTGGAGTAGCCCTATGAATGCTAGAGTTATGTGCAATGTTTGCGATTTAGTTTTTGCGATTTAGTCCGTGAACCGTTGCAGAAAGTTAATCCCAACATATGATGAAGCTAATACATATGATGGAATTTAGAGCGAGAAGGAATAAGTGAAATATCGTAGTCAAGCAAAATAGAAGTAAAATACCAAACCTGGCATTACTAATGTAAAAGTACTCGGTAGATGAAACAAAGAAAACTCAAAAACTTTCAATTGAAAAGTAAATAATAAATAAAATAATTATACAACATACCACGGTTGAAGATTGGATCATAAATAATAGAAAGAAAAAAATTATGTTTTTTTTTTTTTTTTTTTTGATTGTAAATTTTCAAATAAGTGGAGGGATCAAGATCAGGGAGTAGTAGTCCTATTAACAGTACTGCTTGTATTAGAGTTAGTACCATAATGTAGAATCATGACATGATTATCAGTACTAGTAGTGGCCGAAGCATCCTGAAGCAAAGTCATCATCAGCAATTGATCACGATCATCTTTTGGATTCCAAATATGATCTCTTACATGTTGCAACGTCAAAAATGGGTCAAGCTGTTGCCCTCTACATCTTATCTCTATCTGCATGAAACAAACCCCACGGGATCATCAAATTTTGTTGTAATCATTAGCTAATCTCGTTAAAACATGAAGCCCAGCTCTTCATTTTGCATATATTATAGTAGTATTAGATTAGATGATAATTTAAATTTACCCGATGATATGATATCATTTACCGGAGTTGAAATTTTCGGGTAGTCAAGTGAAAAAAAAACTCAAAAAGTGTATCGGGTATCAAAAGGTGGTGGGTGGACACAGCGTCTTTCAACATGGTGATTATTGTTCAAGTTATCGCTAGTTTTCAAGCTTCATGGGACAACTAAAACAAAAATATAAATTCGTTTTAATATTGATGTCATGCTCTATCACAAGCTTACGTCCAAACTCTTTTTTTTTTAAATAAAAAAAGAGTATTCCACCCTTCTGGTCGAGCATGTGTTTTTTGTTTTCCGGATCACATGTCATTATACTGGAGATGCATATGTCCTAGACGTTGTTCATCAAGAGCCAAATTTTAGTTTATTGCTAAATAACCTCTAAGTAATTTCATAGTTTTTTTTTTTTTTTTACTTATAGTGGTAACCAACTATTCGACCCAGCTGATTATCAAAACAAAACAAAAAAAAACTATTCGACGCTGCTCACTCCACCAACATATGTCTCAATATGGCACTTACTAGCTACATGAAAATTCATCATTAGATCAAACAAACCCCACCCTAGCTAAGACAGACTTTGGTAGTAAGCCAAAATCATGTAAGTATGCCACCATTGAAGACTTTCTCTTAATGTCATAAGCTCTAGCTAGCTACTTTCATTAGTTTCTTGCTTCCTACAGTTAATCAAGGGAAAAAACTTAAGTACCTAACGATTTGTCCCTATATTTTTGTACTTTTAAGTTAATCTCCATATATGTCAATTTCATGGGCGTCTACTTCAAGGCTTGCTTTGTAAAGCGAAATTGATATTGTCCTGATAGAATAATATATGTTTTTTTTTTTTTCCTTTTTTTAAGCATTTTATATTAAACAGATCCTAATATATGCTTCAAAACAAAAAAAAAAAATCTCACCTATATACTGATGAATAAAAATCAATAGCATTTTGTTGCCAAATTCTTTCATATAACCTTTTCTTTTCGAAAATTTTGTTCATGTTAAATTCCGATTAATTGGTCACTAACACTAAGCAAAAACCACCTTTCAATATATGAAATGTAGTAACCCTCATCATGTATATTTGGTAGTTCCTGTAGGAGCCTTGCAACTCCTCCTTTTCAGATTTCTTAAGATTTAAACATTCTAAGGACAACTTACAACGTTAATTACAAATATTTTCTTCATCTTCTTCTGATATAGACATGCAAATATGCAGATAGGCCTACATATATTCAAGCATGAGATTTTCTCTCATATCCATTTCTTGATCATCTTACTTATACCACATGCATTACTTTACTTATTACTTCATATATACTTTTTCTAGCCAAGCTAGATAGCTACATCAAAGCTACGCGTTTTCATTCTAAAGTCAGTACTTAGTGATGTTGTGGATACATATATGATTGGTGGGATATTCTCAATTATTATTATTATTATTATTATTCCAAGAATGTGTGTGCACTACCACTTATCACTTATTATTAGGGTTTTCATTATACATGCAGAAGACTAACTCGAGTTTTATGTTTTTACTTTTCTTTCGTTCGGCAAATTAGCTTGCTAATTACCATCATGGATATCAGATACATTTTTATAAAAGTATGATTTGGTAAACCAAAGCATGAAATAATGACAACCTGACGAAAGGTTCTTCCTCTGGTAATGATTTTTCCTTTGGATGCTTCATCATATTTTATACATAATGATAATTGGTGTAAGCAAAACAAAACTAGGTCATAATTAGCAAAAAATGACGAATCAAAATTCACCTTCTTTTAGCTTAGACAAAGTCAATCAAGACATTCCATAATTAAGCTTAAAATCATAAATAAGAACTCAATTAGTAGCATTAGCATATTACGAAGACAGCTTGAAGACAGAAAACCACGTAGAAAACAAATATGAAAAAAATGCTATTATAACTCAACTCTCTCCGCAAACAATTTTCTTTGATTAATGATGATTATAAGAAGATTTGCCATAATAGTGATGGAATGATGATGAACACATGCATTAGCACTCATCAAATCATCATCCAAAATCATTGCTAGCATCTGATGGAAAATCTCAACAACCTAATTATTTATATAGTTAATTATATCCATTAATTAATAGAGATCTAAGCTTATTTAGCGGTTTATATAATTATAATTAAGACTACATGTATAAAATATAAATACGACAACCTATTTGAGAATTAGACGAATAATTCATTAATTTGATGAGTACTTGATTAGTTGCATGCATGACATGTGAGAAATTTTATTAAGCGTGTGATGAGTTTAATTAATTAGTAATTTAAACATACAAGACATGGCTGCAATCACTCATCGTGTTAACTAAACTCTTTCACGTCCATCTTAATTACATACAGCACACAAATAAAATTTATTATGTGATTAAGATTTGATTGTGATACGTTCCTAATTGATTAGAGTTCATTGGTGTAAGTTTTTGGTTAAATAAATCTTTAATTCTTAAGTCTTATAAGGTTACTTTTGGTCTAGCTTCTCATTTGCATCATTGCTAGATACCTTAATGAGGTAAGGTTAGTAACTAAACTCAATTAACAAGCAGAGGTATGATTTATCCTCTTTTACTCGATCGCTCGCCTAACGCAACTAGCTGCGTGCGGACACAAAATTCGTTGCGCTTTGCATGCCTAGATCGACTTATAGCTAGCAATAACAACATTAGTTTCATGTTATGGATTCATATTCATATTTGTGCTTAGTTTTTGATTTAGGGGTATAAATTCATATTATGGATTATTGAGGCGTTCAAACTTAAAATCTGATAATAATGCGTTTAACCTAATCATATAAGATTAGACAACCATTTACTTACACTAATTAAGACTTCCCACCATATAAAACATATATCTAGTCTAGACTAATAAAACATTAGGATCACATAACTAAAAATGTACAACTTCACCATCCAAGTTATATTGATTGATCTTAATCTATACTTCAAATGATTTTTAAAGATAGATATTTTTGGGTATAAGTTCTGCAGTTTCTTTCATGTAACTATCATCAAATTAAACTATATGCAAGGGTTAGTATTTCCTTTTCAAATTCCCCATACAAAATTATCATGTCTTTACTTTACGTTTTGCATCGATCGATGTTTATATGTTTATATAATCTATATGGCAATAAGCAAACCTAAGATAGATATCTATCCATTACCAACCTAGCTATACGGTAAAGACTTGCATTGATTAGCTTATTAATATATCACTTAAAAACGTAACTAGTTATACATATGGGAAATTGTATTAACGTTAATTAAGAAATTAATATGGTAGCTAAGTTTAAGTTCGTATACAGTACCTCTGATTCGCTATTCAGTCTTAGTTTGTTAGCCAAATACTTCATCAACAATCTAACCGGCATCCTTCCGTCTCTTTACGAATCGGAAAACAAATCAAATGGAAAAAATCTGTAATATCAAGTAGGGATCAAATGGAAAAAATCTGTAATATATTATGGTTCAAAGATTTACTTGATTCTTAGGTAGTTCTTGGGAATCTGAGGCAAAAATGGTTCTTTTGACCTACAATATACATAAAATGAGATGCATTGAGGTTAGAAATACCATAAAACTCATGACATATATAGGTTTAATTAAGTAATTGCTTCAAAATATGTACGTACTGAAACTAGTTCATGGTCATCAATGTGTACTTACTGGTTTGGAGATGCTTGTAGCACGAACCAAATACCGGACTGTGGTCTTGGCGGCGTGTCGATAACTTTCATCATCATATTATCGGAAGTAGTAGTACTACTACTAGGACCGGCAATATCTACGTTAGGGTGTTGCTGAAAAGATGATGGTGATCGTAAATAGTTATATGAATTACTCATCAATGGCAAAGGGGATGCTGATGTTCCTACTGTTGGATTCCATATATTAGACCTGTTATACGAATTATTTCCAGCTGCCGCCCATGCGAAATGATGCTCAGGCTGAAGATGATGATTATGTGTCGAAAGATTTAAACTCGTTGATCTCGACTGTTGATGATGATGAATAAAATAAGGCATGCTAATGCGAGTACCAGTAGCACTATTATTGTTGATATGAATACCGGATCGAAAAGGGGGGAAATTTGGTCGGAAGTCGTTTGATGTCATGTGGAAAATAGGTGTTAATGACTTCACATCTTGTGTCCCAGAAGTACTATTCCCAGACAAGAGATCGAGTTCCACCAATTTGTCGTCTCTTCGTGGAGTCGGCTGTTCCTCATCCAAAACTTCTTTGTTTGTGAGCTTATTGAGCTCAGAATCCTCGGCAACAGAATTGCCTAGTCCTAATTGCAGCCATTTCTCGTCGCCTTGCTTATGATCTTGCTGAGAAGGATCTCTTGAGCTTGATCCTGCTTCATTTACACTACTAGTTCTCGACTCATCTTCAGCCATATGATGTTGTTGTAGCCGTTGACAGCGATTCCCAACCAACTCTATTATATCAGATTCTAAATAAATGGCTTCGTTGTAAGAATATTGATCATACCTCATATGATCAAAACTCCCTCCTCCGTATCTAGGAAAAGAACTATATTCTCTACAACCACCATAACCGTAACCGTCGTATCGTTGTTGTTGTTGTTGTTGTTTATGGGGGTTTTGTGTCGGAAACATGATCATATTGGAAAGCCCAATGACCGTCTTGTTCTTTGTTTGCTATTGATCTGTTCTTGACTGCTAAAATATTTGGTGTCATCAATATGAGCCATGGATTATACGAAAGACTTGTATATGATCATGAATTGAAGGTCAAAAGACATGCTGGTTTGTTCCCGTGAAAGATATTCATCATAACTACTGACTAGCTTTTATGTGCAGCCATGAATGAAACAATGTAACAGCAAGTGTTTCAATGTTGTTGTTGTTTCATATATATGGTGAAGACAAGAATTTGAGAAGAAGGAAAACCTATGAAATATCCCTTTCCATTAATTCTCTTTATTTGGAAGTTTGTGGAGAGGTATATGAAATAGTTGTTGGGGAGAAAGAGAAAGCTATAGACAGTCTATAGAGATAGAAAACCCCTTAATACTTTAATACATAATAGTATAATATATTGTAGGATGTTAATTTAGTTTTGAACTTTTAATAGAAAAATAAAATGGATGAAATTGAATAGTAATATTTTGACTTAATATTAAATAATAAAGACCTTAAAATAAAACTATGATCCAACTGTGCATTAATAATTTTGTAATCACTTTATATTATATAGTATTAATTAGGTTGTGATTTCATTGGAAAGACAACATTTACATCAAAGAAAAAGGCCCTTTGTGTTGCTCAAGGGATGTGTCAACGAACTAGCTAGCTTGTATACTCCTTAGTCCTTACAGAGAAGTGTAAGTTTGAAGAGTGATTCTATACGGGAGTCAATCTCCTGAGAGGAATAATGGTAACAAGGAGCTGTTCTAGCATTTGGACCGGAAATAGTGGTCAGGGATCCCGCTGACGGGATAAGATACCAATTTTTCAAGTTTCAAACTATGCTTCATATAGACGATTTCAAACCAAAAGCAGATAAACTCATACCTGTGAAGTTTGGATCCTAAGAAGTAAGAACAAATGTTACTTTCACAGAAGATAACACTCCAATAATATGTTTAGTTTAGGATTTAATAATTAAGTGATTAGTGTGTCCAAAACAAAAGCCGCACGTCCCTTGTAATCTCAATACCGATTGGTTTTGAGCTTGAATACCCACGGACTTTGAGATGATATTTCCTAATTTTTGTTGGCCGTCACATATGATCAAATACACAATACGATAATATCTAATGGAGGCAGCCTCGAGGCTCAAGGTTTCCACAGAAACATTGGAGGTGCCAGATGCCTCAATATGTTCAAGGAACGAACTAAGGCTCATCGATGCAAATCAAAGTTGCCAGGTATATATCCCTGTTTTTCAGGAAGGAATAAAGTTTTTGTTGTGCATTTGAGTCACACATTTTCTAAAATTTGATATAACTATGCATTGATTGGATATTAAGTAATGATGTTGGTTTTGATCAGTACATTAAGAAAGTATTAATAAACAATATAGTAGCTTAGTAAAACAACTGAGGTGTAGAGAGTGGTGGTGTCTCTGCAACTAGAAAAACATCATGTGACCTCCCACCTTTGTAACTGTTTATTGTCTCCTCTTCCTCCTATTTAACTGTCAAAACTCAAAAACTACAAATTATGGAACCCCCTTTCACTCTAAGCCTTCTCTCTCTCCCACTCTAACTTGACATTGAGTCACTGACCTATCTGTAACTAAGTATAGATATATATAGTTAGATTAGAATAACAAGAAGGTTGTCTTTTGAGGGGATCAAGTAATAACAGTAAACATGCAGTCCAAATGGAAAAAAGTTCTGCATTTCTCTCATTCCTCTGCCCCTTTCTTCTCTGCTCAAAAGCTGATAAAACTCAAGTATTCTCTCTCACTCTATATAACTAATGGTTTGTTTTTAGGGGATCTATGTAGGGTTTGGAAAGTGGCATATATGTGTTAATTGAAACTTTAGGCATACTTTTCTATTACATTACATTATGAAACATGGATTTTCTCGGTAATAGCAATAAAACCTTAAGAAAAAAATGAATTAACGTCGATGGTGAGTTGGGTTTGGTGGTGTGGTAATGTTTACATGTGTTGTTTTGATTGGTAAATAGGTTTTGCATGGGCATGGGTATAGGGATAAGGGATTAATCGACTTATATTGTTATGAAGCTTAGAATCAAAGCATGAAAAATAATCTAAGCAAAAGTGAATATTCATTGGGTGGGTTTAGAAGAAAGAAAAAAAAAAGAAAGAAGAAAGAGATAGTGATATCTTTCTACTACCAAATTGTCACCTTCTAGACTCTATCACTTCACCCTCATGTCGACTTCTTAATCATCATTAAGTTCTTACTCCTTGTGCTATACCTTGCTTGGTAGGTCATTCTCTAACATCTACTTGCTGCATATCCCGACCCACAAACATATTACATACGCATTATGTACGGATGGTCATAAGCAATAGCCCTGATTTAGTGACAAGACTAAACATTTTCTTAATTTTGCTACTTCAGCATAATAAACCCAACTGGTCGCCATGTGAAATACTACACCATTAAAAAAAGCAATTAAGAGATGGAAGAGAAGAACGGGCTAGGGTTTTCTTTGGGAGCATGTACTGCATGGCAGGGACCCTAGTATTATTATACGTGTGTGTGCTTGTCCATGTGTTGCTTGTCTAGACTAAAGACACGGATGACACGATTGGATGCATGAGGATTAGGGTAAATATATCTATGTGATTATCGGGTATCTCGGTTAGTCTTTTAGGATGTATTTAGGGTTTGTTGCATCTTATATTAGTTCGTGTCCCAACTAATGTTTGAGAGAGAGGCCCGCTCCAGGATATTCTTCTTTTCCGCACAAATACAACGAAGTGGGTTTCTTTCCCCACCACCACCATATTCTTCTTCTTGAAAGCATAATAAAACAAATCCAAAGAGTGCATGAGAGAGATGGCATTGCGTGTATATATATCTTCAACCGTCATGGTATCATCATCAAAGCATCATCATCATCCTCGCTACTGCCCTGTCCTTATTACTACTAAAATGAACTGTTCAAGTGGGCCTAGCTATCGTAAACATGAGCAAGTAAAAAAATTTGTTTACTGAACAGATTGATTTTCGACTGATTTGGGTACATGATACTTTAATGGCCTTTTGGACATGAAGTTGTTAAAATGATCTACAGTTTTCCCAAGTTAACGTGGTAAAATATACAATGTCGACGTATAAACAAAAGAATTATCTCTAAAATGTTGGAAAACGATTAATAAAAAAGGATTAATAAAAAAGGATTTTTAAAGTTTTAATAAAACCTATAATTTATTAATTTATTTTGTGAATGAAACTTATTAGTCCCACATTGTGGAGTTTCCAATTTTTAGTAGTTTTAAGAGACTATATAAACCTTTTAATCCCACATCGGGGAGTTTTTCTTCTTAAGTTGTATTTGTCAATTATATAAACAAATCAACTACTTTTGTAAAAACTGGGAAAGGGGTTTTCATATTTTTTCTTAGGGAAGATATTTTATATGTTTTCTCATGCGTTCGCGATTTTCTTAAGGGTTTTTTTTTTTCGGAGTAGCCAAGCTCAAGTTGAGCATCTACTACATATGCTAGTAGTAGGTGGTGTATTAGGGTGTTTTATCCTGGAGATATCCGTCCTGTGAGGGCTATAGCATCACTCTTGAGTGTAGTCGGGCGCTAATGTCTTAAGGGCAACGTGTTGAACACGTGACTCACACTCTGTTTTTTCAAAGTTTTACCTTATTGCTGTTGCGGAGATATGGGGAGCTCATCCGTTTCATCAAATCGATCACTTCCATTATAAAGGAGCTAAGTATCAATAACTTTTGTTTATTTGATTTTTCCTTGTTTTTGATTATTGCACCCAACATAAAATTTACCGCTTCATGCATGTTCATGGTTAATCTAATCCGGCTCATTCAGATTCCCAAATCAACGCACCATAGATATTCATATATATTTATATCCCAGACAGATTCTGCGAATGCAAAGTTAGGATTGAAACCAGACATGAAAATGGGTAAGTGGGTGGGGGGCCTATAGCTAGCTAGTTCTTTATACACTTTATTCTAAAAGATGAGTACATTTATAGTGAGTGAAAGTTTGATGTTGAAGGAAATGTAAATGTCTTTTTGTAGTAACTGTTTGCATGGGACTCTATATCTATATATCTGTTACTACTTACTAGTAGTAGTACTAGAAAGTAAGGTAGCATATCTAATAGATATTGGCTAGTTACTACCTAGTGGATGCAGTGGTAAATGATCAATGCAAGTGATATCATTCCAAGGTTTTGTATAAAAAGGTGGCCAACTTTCTCACAGTCCACTTCCATGTCTACGGCTTATATATGGTGCTGTAAAGTGGCACGGTACTGCACATTTTGGAGTGGGTCTAGTAAACCGTGTATCGTATTGTGTGTTGTACCTTTTTCCCAAATCTTGATACGCCACAACACGCGGCACAACGTACAAATACTTATATGTTTATGTTATGTTTTTTCAGAAGATTCATTTTTTTTTTTAATTTTTTCTTTTTTGATAAATTTCATTCATGATAAAATAGAGATTACATGGACTTCAAGAACATCAAGATCAAAGATCAAAATACAACTAAAAGGTACTAACAAAGAGTATTCCGTGAAGAGAAGTAACGAACTACCAACAAGAGTATCAAGCAATCCGAAGGTTGAAAGAATGGTTTTGGGATTATAATCCAACCATTTTGATAAGGTTTTTCTTCTTAAAGTAGTAACAATATGAGAGTAATATGACCAAAGTCTTGAATCTTGATCACCACACTTGAACTTCCACCCAAAATCCCTATTGAAATCACAAAGAAGCCCCATGAGAGCGTATAAAGAATCTCCATAAAGGAAAAGACATAAGCAAAAGGGCAAAAAAACACACAAGGACACCATAAAATTTCCTTAAAACAATGGAGATTGAAGCAAAAACTAAAAAAAAAAAAACTACTAGTATTCTTCTCTTGGTATTCTTTCGGATGAGGATAAAGACTTGAGGCCTGCCGATATTCTTGTCTTCAACTGGGAAAACGGTCAAGATGTTTGTATGGATGTCAACGGTGTCTCGCCCTTTACTGGTGATGGTATACGTTCTTTTGTCCCAGGGAAAGCTATTTCTAACGCGGTTTCAAGAAAGCGTGCTAAATATTTAGACAAGTGCACTTCACTTGGTTATGGTCTGGGAGTCCTGGCCATCTCTACTTTGGGAGAACTCGGTGAAGATACTTTATATTTCTTTAAGCGTCTTAAGAACTGTCTTGTTAATAATGACACTAGTAGTGGTTTTGGAAGTTTTATTTTCCATAGATTAGGCATTGCTATTCAAAGAGGGGTTGGTGCCCAGCTTGTTGCTAGGTTGCCAACCACTAGCTCTGTATGATTTGTTTCACTTCTTATTATAAACCATAATATTTAAGGGGAAAAAAAATTAGATCTTTGATGTAAACATTGATGACCGTTTTTAACTACTAGTTATCTAAGAAAACAAGAAAAAGTAAAGAAACCTGAGTAATTTATAAAGTCGTATCTACGGGGTAATTTATAAAGTCTTTAAGATAATTACAATAGATTAAGTAAACAAATCTAATCAAAAACAACACTTATGCTACATCATCCGTCATTCATTTTCTTTTTAATAATTTCGAGTTTTACTTGATGAATTTAGATAGGGAAACAATGCATTGTCACTGAATGGCTATGATAAAGATTTGTTTTAGAAATACATATGAAATATAACACGCTTTCAACAAAGTTTGTATCATTCTCAGCAGCGGAGCCAACCCACAGCAAGGATACGCAGTTGCCTACCCTGCTGGGTTGGCTCCTAGGCCTTTTCTATTTTGTGTTACGCACATCAAGCTCATTTTTCTTTTCTTTTTTCGCCTACCCAAAAATTTTAGAGTAACTTTTTTTTTTTCCTATCCTTAGCTTGTTTCCTAGCTCCGCCTTATATCGTGTTGTTTATCTTGTGGAATTGTACTACACAATGCGTGTTGTGCTCAGGCCTAAATGTGCCAAATATATTACTTAGCTGGACATGGCACAAAACACATAGTAACGATATTTTATTATCTCCATTTCAATTTTCAGTTATAAACCTACGCCGATTCCATGCACATCCATATTTCCTATTTAGGGTTCAGGGTTATATGGTGTAATCTCTCACTTTATCTTTTACATATACTATGATGGAGTAGTTTTGTATGTTTTACATGTAACTGTCTTATACGTAAATTGTCAAGTAATTTTAATTTATGATCTCATATACGTGTAACTACTAGCTTTTCTTCTACTAGCTAGAAAAAGATTCTTCAATTTTATATGTATTTCAGATAAAGTGTTTTACATAGTATATATGTTTAAGATTTGTGATGCCCATGAAACAACATTCTCTTTTTCGTTCTTTTTTATACATCTTTTACCATTTTAAGTCGACCTGTATTCCATGTGCATAAAGTAACCCTAAATTTGGAGACCCACTGTAGATTACATTATTATATGTCATTTTTGTTCTCCATCTGTTTGTTGAATGCTTGTATATTTTACTAATTATAAGTAGAAGAGTACAGGCACGCCCGGCTTCTATTCAGAGCAAATGCATAAACACGAAGAAAAGCATGCAGCATCTACCAGTACGACATACGCTCTCTCTCTCTCTCTCCATTTGCATGTCAGCACCACCTCCTAAATATTCCCCTGATCCATTTCATTTTCAATTTCACATGTATTGATATCACTATTAACTACCGCATTGAATTAATATTTACCTTAATCTCTCTGTCGAGTCGTCGACAAGTCCAGGGTGCTGGATAACGGTTGTTTTGTATTATAGACAGCATCACGTTGTATATTGATAACTTGGGCTTCTGCTGTTAACATGAGCATTTGGATAAATTAATTATTTCGACTAAAATAAATAAAATTTTTTTCCAACTACTATCGGCTTCTATGAGGCGCAACAAGCCCCATAAATTTTAATTTCATTTCGATAAATTAATAAGTTCGCTTACCAAATAATAATTTTCTCCAAGGTCCCGGGCGCAACTTGAACTACGCGGGCGTAACCTTATTAATTTATGACTAAACCAAAGTTTTACTGGTTTTTAGTTTTGATAATTTGGCTTTTCTGTGTTAACATGAGCATTTGGCATTCTGTCCCCTTACAAATGGTTTTCACATAGCTATATCTTTCTAATGTTCTCCTCTTTTTGGTGTATATTAATTTTACATGAACCCTAACGACTTTTCTTGTATATATAAGTATAATTATTGATCATTTCGTGTCTTCTTTTATGTAATAATTTAGCATCATTGCTCTTTAGAGAGTACATTGCAATTACCACTTGAATTGACTTGTTAAATATCATCATTTGTAATTGTCTCTTTTTACTCACTTTTTCTTTATATTTATTTGTCTTCTTATAATGTGTGAAATTGTGATTTCAACAAAGAAATTCACACAATCATAGTTGAGATAGACTTATTAAGAGAAAAGAGTATTCCATGAATATATTGATGGGTTTGTAGATCCACTATTTTCAATGGGGTCCTCTGGAGTCTGGCTCATTTCATTAAGTCAAAAGTTTATATCTAAGATTTGATATTTATGGAGTATGTCCATTTTAAAAGTTTAGAACGTGTAGTTTTTAGCTTTGATTGTTACATTATGTTTAAAACCATTAATATACTTACATTTCGCTTAAATCCTCATTTGGTTTCATTTTGTTGCTACTTAACTATAGAACGTGCTAACTGCAATGCAACAAAATAGATTGGACACCAGTCGTATCCACAAATTGATATTGGAGAGAGCGGTTCATTTGATTCATTACCTACCAAACATAATAAAAAATGACATGAAAGCACCATTTCAAGCACATTAGAAGCAAAAAACCTAAATACATACGATTTTAAATTACAATCATAATTTATCAGAATTTTTGGGATCCTAGGATCTAATAGTTGAGAATTTGAAGTGCTCACCACATAATAATAAGATCAGAGCCAAAAGCAAAAACTTGGAAAACTTAGAATACCAACCACGATGTAAAAGGTTTAATAATAATACGACCATGATTTAGCAAAATAAACTAATATGCCTGTTTTAATAATTTGATATTATTGGATCTTCGAGCCCTAATTAGCTAATTTACTATTGAGTACATGTTTCAAGGGCTAACAAACAAAAATGACAAAAAGAGAACAGCAAAAAAACAGATCAAACCGTTTTCAATGTGAAATGATTACGTAGTACCAAATTCTAAAAAAGAATCTTACAAATATCAAGGATAATGCATTCTCGTGCAGGCAACATAATGCACCAGCACCCATGCATGCGCTACAATTGCTTTTTGAGCACAAGAAAAGGGAATATTTACGAGAGAAAAAATATAGTATTTAACCTGGCTAATTAGGCATGCTCTTTTTATATGAAACCTACCAAATTTTGTTTGATCGCATCTAAATGAGGGGATTAGCCCGGTTCTTATGGGTGTGGCAAACATTTAAGTTTGCCATTTTTGTACCCATTATGGAGCCGGCAAACTAGCAAACCGGCCTGGCTAAGTGGCCAGGTCAAGTTTCTACCGACTGGTCGAGACTCGACCGCTCGGTCAAGGCTACACTGTTAGCGGTTTTTATAAGACCGGTCGGTCTAGACTACACCGCCACGTAGAATCTGATCCAACGACCATAAATCTTCCCCCTATAAATACCAAATTCCTCTTCCATTTCACACCTTCTCTTCTCTACTCTTCACATTTGTTAATCTAAAACAAAATTCATCATCCAACTCTTTCATTCACTCGTATTGTATAATTTCTTTAATATGTCTCAATCTAATACTCAATCTAATAAAAATAAGAAGATTAGGGGTGCAAAATTTACCGTAACCGAAGATGAAAGCATTTGCACAAACTATGTGTTCTTTACACAAGATAGTGTCGATGGTGCCCATCAACAATCTACCAAGTTGTGGGATAACATATTTGTTAAATTTCGTAAAGGAACTATGAACATCAACGATCGTGATGCAAATGGATTGTCCGGTCGCTTCGTTATAATCAACGCCCAAGTTGCCTTGTATGTCGATGCTCTAATGCAAGCTGCTCGTGCTCAAGCGAGCGGTTTTGTCGATGTTGATGTCGAACGAAAGTGTCGAACTGATTGGCACCATAAACATGGGAAAAAATTTGCCTATGAAAGTTGTTATCATATTTTGAAAGTGTTGCCTAAATATAATCCAGAAGTGTTAGCAAACATGCGGAATATACACGCAAGTTCACCATACACTTCTTCACCTTCAACGCTTGACTTCACAACCATCTCAATCATCTCATCCCCTTCGGAGAATCCATTTTCTTCACGAGAAACCACAACAAACAACAACTCCAACTTGAATGTCAATGCTGCGATTAAGAGAAAATTATTAGGAAGAAACTCTGCAAGAGCAGCGAGAAAAGCTGCCCAAGAAGGATAACCAAGTGAAGGTGCTTTGGATACTTTGATAGAGCATCAGAAGATTGCTGAAAAACAAAGAGCTGTAGACCGGCAGTTCTTGACTAGGGAGATGAAAAAACATCGACAAACTTAAGAGAAATTTTTTTCAGACTATGACAAGAATAAGATTCTAAATGCAAACACCACAACAATGAATCCCAGACAATATATGGTATGGGAGATGGAGATGGACAGGTTAGCAGAAGAGTTGGAAGAAAAACGAAACAAGAGAAATTTGGAAAAGTAATTTAGAGTTCAAGCTGAAGATGGGGATGATGAAGACCGCGATGAAGTAGTGCCACTTAATTAATTAATGTATCAGCTTTAATTTTAATGAAGATGTAGTAGTTTTGGTTTTGGGGAATGAAATTGTTCTAGTTTTTTCATTATAAATTGTTCAAGTTTTTTCATTACATTAAAACTTAAACTAATTTTTTCATTACATTAAAACTTAAACTTGACAACATCCATGAAAACTAAACTTAAGCCTAACATCACATACGAGTTATTAGAAACTCCTTAAGAATTTGGTAATGCGCTTTGTATTCGAAAAATTTTCCTTTCCATCTTCGCCACTTGTCTCGAGTTCTTATTCCCAATTCAGCATTGGTGTCACCTCTAAGACGATATCGAGTGACAATCCTTTTCATATCTATAAAATCCACAAGATCTTTTTTGATAGTCATGAATCGACAAAACAAAGCAGCACGATCCCAGTTATGAGGATTACATGTCTCTGTGCAGTAGGCATCATGAATTTTACCCAAATAACTCATACTAGGTAAACCGTTCATCTTGTCATTCTTCACCTCTTTTCGAGTAGTATATTACATAGTTTCTACAAAGAGATAAATCTTCATCTTCAGTGAATCTAGGATCATCCATAAATTACCCAGAAAGTAGAGAAGTTTTTGTAGAGAAGTGAAGGTGTGATTTTGAAATGGATCAAGTGAAGGTATATTTATAAGGAATGTTGGCGATTGAGTCTAGACCGCTACTTTAAATGACCGTTAAAAAATTTAAGCTTAAACAGCTTCAAAACAAAACTATGGAACAACAAATGAAACTTAAACAATTAAACAATTTCAAAAAAAAAACTATAAAATAATAAATGAAACAATACTACTCAATTCGTCCTTCATCTCTTCCAAACACATCCCACATATTCGCTCTGAGATCTTCCTTTAACCTGTTATACAAAGTTATGTTCTCAATATGACTGGTCATTTGCGAATAGTTCCTTGCAGGTAATCTTCTTGCTGGAATAATCTCAGGCCTTATGTCTTCATCTTGATGGTTAGTCCAATTCTTATTACGAAGAGTTTCCTGGATTACCATGTTATGCATAATGATGCAAGTCATCATAGTCTTATGCATTTCATGAGCACTTAGACCACGATAAGGCCCACAAATGATTGCGAACTTCCGCTTCAGAATTCCAAAAGCCCATTCTACATCCTTTCTCAGATCCATTTGTCTACTATTGAAATATGAGTATGAGCGACCCATTTCAAGGCGGTGGTAGGTTGCGGTAACACTTGAACTAAAGTTGACCATTTTGGATAAATTCCATCTGCAAGATAATAACCATGAGTTTAGTGATTCCCGTTGATACTGAAATTTACCTGAGGAGAAATTCCATACTTTAAATCTTCAAACAAAGGCGAATTGTGTAAAACATTTATATCGTTTTGAGATCCGGGAGACCAAAAAAAAGCGTGTCATATCCAACAATCATAAGAAGCGGCAGCCTCAAGGATAACCGTTGGTTTTGCGTAGTGACCCTTATCTTGGCCGACCCAATAGGTAGGGCATCGGTCCATACCCATTGCATGCGGTCAAGACTACCCGACGATGCGGGAAATCCCATTTCTGATTTTGCTTTGATATTTCTCTAACATCTGCGTCAGTTGGTTTTCGTAAATAGGTTGGACCAAAATGATTAATCATTGTTTCGCAAAACAACGAAAGATACTTGTATGCGGTTGTTTTGCCAATGCGAAGGTACTCATCATTAGAATCTGGAGGTATGTCATATCCTAGAATCCTTAAGGCCGAAATAACCTTTTATTCAGGGCTATGAACCCTAATATTCAGTGCATCATCCTGATAATTAAATTGAGGTTCTACCTGACAAAGCTGACCAATAATATTTAGCACCAAATGTCGGGGCATGCGGAATCGGCCTTGGAAATTTTCATCAGAGAACACACAGTCGGAAAGAAAACAATCGTGCATCATCTTCTCGTGCCATTCATCCCGACCCCGATATGTATATCTTCTTGTGAACACTTCTTTTGGCTCTGGATCTCTAGGTATTTGCCCCGATGAATATAGCTGCAACAAGTTATTGGTTAGATCTTTATCTTCATCCAACTCATCATCAATTTGTTTCAACGCCTGAACGAATATTCGTTGTTGTTCTTCAAATCGATCAATATGAATACGCACTTCTTCGTCATAAGAATCCATTGAGTTCAAAATAAAAATTAAACAAATGATTAAAGGTACAAAAGAGTAAGATGATAGAGTTAATGATAAAATGAGGTGTGATTAAATTGAATTGAATGGGGTGAATTTATAGGGAGACGTGTGTGGGGTTCGGGGGGAGGAATAGCCGTTACTTTACTATTTAATAAGCGACAACAAGATCAGATCACACAACTACAAGAAAAGTAGTATCGGTCTGGCTTCACAATCCCAATGAAGTCTTTAAGTCGTTAACTTTGGTTTTAAAGAAGAAAACCAAAGGTTAAAGGAGAATCGACTCTAGCTTAGCAAACTAGTATCACACGTAAATTGTGGGGATTAGGTTTCCCGATTGCTAGAGTTCTCCCTTATATAGTCTTTCAAATCGGGGTTTGCAATCAATGTTAGCTTAGTAACAAAGCATTCAATATTCACCGTTAGATGAAAACCTAATTAGATTTAAGCTAATATTTCTCAACCGTTGGATCGAAAACTTAGCTTGTTACACACAAACGAAATGTTCAATTTTGGGTTTATGGTAGTACCCAAACATTAACATTTGTTGGTTCAACAATAGTCAACCAAATGGTTAGCCATATGAACACTCTCATATCAACCATATTCTTCTTCACCATAACTAGTTCAAATGACTCAAATGAACTAGTTAGAGAGTTGTTCAATTGCTTAGATCTTATGTAACTACACAAGACACAATCGAAACAAAAACGGTTTGATTCACTCGAATCGGTTCATGAACTTTATAGCCACAGTTTGCAAAAGCATTTCTTAGTTTATATAAACATTAGTTCAAGAACAACCAGTTTTAGATATAACATAATCAAGTTCGCGGACTTAAGCTCATGGAAGGAGTACACAAACTCCAGCAGAAATTCTCGGGTGAGAACTTCCGCCAGTTCGCGGACTTGGCTTGCGCTACTTCCATTTCTCTTGATCAACAAAGTTCGCAAACTTTGGTTCAAGGAATAAAGACTTATACATATTTGTTTCCACAATAATGCTTATATCCTACCAATGGTTATGTAATCTAAACTCTCATTTCAATCATTGAAACATTCTCAGAGAACGTTATATAGCCGTTATTCACAGACCATTTTTCGTCAGAGCAATTTCCAAAGTGATTGAAACATATCATGACTTTCGTCACTAGGTAAAGATGAATTTGGTTAAAGCGAAAGCTTACCAACACATATTTCGAGAAATAGATAGGCGAGTTAAACTCGGCTCGAAATAGCAAATGTGTATAATGAAAGTCTATACGTCTAAACGACTTTTGTCTCAAGAGTAGGAGATAGAGTAAATAGACTTTTGAGTGACAGATAAGTTCAAGTCTCCACATACCTTTTAGTCGATGAAGTTCCACCGGTTCCTCGAGTAGTCCTTCGTCTTGTATGATGATTGCCATGGAGTTCTTGAGCTCAACTACACTTTCTATCCTAGTCCGAGACCTTTAGCTACATAGGCTAGAAATCAAGACTTATAGTTTTGATCACTAACATTGACAAATATGCTTGAGATAGCAACACATGCGAGTTCGACCGAGCAATGCTCTAACAGAAATAATTTCAAGTTGTTATTAACAAAGCTATTTATTGCATCTTTTATGGGCTTTGGTTTTCCAAGATTTTGAGGTTTTTAAATCCTCAGATGTAATGGATAAGTGGTGTAATATTAATTTTCAACCCTATTGATTCTTCTTTTCTTCTCTTTGTTTTCTAGTTTAGGGGGTATGATCATGTTATATCCTTTGTTTTTGATCTAATATATTCTTTTCTTTGCTGATAAAAAAATATTATTAAAAACAAATTCAAAAATATCATAGGAGCTCAGCTTGTCGCTCGACTCCCTACCAATTTTTTTGTTATAAAATATATTGTTCCTTGTCAAGAAAGAAAAAATATATAAAACAAAAATTATATGAAAATCTGGGACAAACAGATAACAAGTTACACCTCAAGTCCAACAACTTCTTATTACACACGACTTGTGTATCGTGGTTTCTAGTAAATGACGCCCAAAAAAATTAAATAATCTTCATCATTGAATCCAGTGGATTGATAAATTCTCCTGGAACTGATAATCCAAAATAGCAATTTTACGGAGAAACCTTTGTTACTTGGTTTTATTAATTTCTTACAATAGTGTTTAGTTCGACCCAAGATACGATAATGCATGAGAAACTGGATGTGAAGTAAGGATATTCAGCGGTACAAGTATATGATACAATATAGCTAGCACACTAAAATTTAACATGGCTAGTTTGGGGCCTATAAAAATTATTTGAGGCATATCATTTTCTTGCCGCAACCTAGAGAATGGGATATGGGTTGTCTAAAATGTATAAAAATACTTCTATTAAAAAAATTTAGTCAAAATATTAAACATAATTTATTTTTTTCAGTTTTCATGATAATCAAAAACTAGAACCTAATCCCAAACAACAATTAATTTTTTTTTTTTTATCAAACAATATTTTCGGCTACAAATAGTTCAAGTGATTGAGTTAAGTCCCTTTAATCAATTCCTTTTAAGAGGATGCATCAATGATTAAACTATGAAATTCTGAAATTTTCTCATCAAACTTTTCTGAAACTCAACAAGGATCGGTTGATATAGGTATTAACGTATACTGATTGTTGTTGATGTTTATCAAACACGAAGAACATGACCCATAATTGGTGCAAATGGTCACATCAACCGATTTTGGGTTGATGTTCTTCGTGTTTGATGGACATCAACAACAATCGGTATACGTCAATGCTTATATCAACTGATTTCATTAACCATTTTTGAATTTTTTTTTATACAAACCCGTAAATATTTATATCTATATTATAGAGCATGAAGATACGAGTTGACAACAAAAGAACGAGGTCATTCCGACATCGGACGAAGAAGTTATGGGAAAAGCAGTCGAAGAAATGTCAGATTTGCAATCGGTTGATAAAGGTATTTATGTAAACCGATGCTTGCAAAAATAATTTACTGAGGATAACTCCTGAATTTTAGTTTTTACAATCGGTACACGAAGTCTGTATTCACAGATGTGAACGCACTTTTGTATGAAAAAGTTATCATTTTTGAGTTTTTACAATCGACACTTGTGGAGGATTTTATCAATCGATTGTGATCAATCGGTCTACGAGTATATGAACATCCACCGATTCTAGATTAATGTTTTTTCATAAAAATTAACAAAAAAAATAAATCATATTTTGATGATGAATTAATATTAGTTAAACGTCAAGTCACCCCAATTTACCAATTAAACATCAAATCACCCGACTTATTAATCAAGGGTTGATTAGCCATTAAGGAATATCAAATCACCCAAACTTATCAATCCAGTATGGATTAACCATTGAGAAAAATAGTTGGATACGAATTTTCTTATAATGAATCGTTTTTATTTTCTGGTAATTGGCTTCAAATATTTACATGCCCCAAACTAGCCAGGAAGTTTGAACTCAACGTATAACCTGCACAAACGTAATAGTTAAGTTATGTGTTGTGCCGAGATAATCGAACTATTTGCACAACGGTGAGACAACACGGACATACCCGAAACAACATAATATGCGCCATGCCACATCAGTTCCTCTTATCTGTGACCGGTAAGTACGTTAACTATAGTTAATAATACGAGGCAGACAAACCTGGCCATAAAATTCCACGCTTGCATGGGACGTGCGTGGGTCTTTTTGTGGTCCCCATCTCCCTGACTGCGCATGCGAAAAATTACAAAAGCCCTCTTCTCTCTCTTTTGCCTGCTTATTCCCATGAACTTTTCTTTCTCTGGACTGAGACTCTGATGCGGATAGAGAGTGGAACTAATAGTAATACTTGCAGTGGTGGAAGGTGGAGGGTGGTGGTGGTGGATTTTGTGTGGACCCCGTACCCTAACAACAACGTACTATATAATCTGCTGGTATACACTACGGTACTACTTTTCCATAGGAAACATCATTATGCCATCTTCCTACAATCCTACTCATTTCTCCATTTTGTTTATGTTTTCTTTTGTAAAGAGGTGAAGTCCATTGACAATGCTATCAATCAAGAGTCACAGACCTTGTTTCGAGGCACACATCCTAGGGGTAAAAGAATGTTTTCGAAGTTGAATTCAAGAAAATTTCTGAAAGAATTAAGCACAGTGAAAAAATCACACAGACTCCTGAAATGATTTGGCATAACTATTTTTGTCTGGATCAATTAAGGTGTCGCATTTTTGTTTTGGGTCTTTAGAGCAACTGCAGTGGTGCGACCATAACCAAAAGAAAAAGAAAAAAAAAACTAAAATTTGGGTTTAGTCAGGTATTGTAAGCAGTGGAGGAGACTAAAATTTGATCGAGCGCAACTTTGAGTTACGCCGAATCGAAAGCGCAATTCCAAATCTCGTCCCATTTCTTTCTTTTTTTTTTTTTTTTTTTATTATTGTTGGGGCGCAACTCAAAGTTGCGCCCAATTTTTTTTTTTTTTTATTATTGTTGGGGCGCAACTCAAAGTTGCGCCCAATTTTTTTTTTTTTTTATTATTGTTGGGGCGCAACTCAAAGTTGCGCCCCATTTTTTTTTTAAATTGTTGGGCGCAACTTTGAGTTACGCCCATCAGTACAACTTTAATTTACGCCCGACTAAAAGACTAAATATGGTGGTCTGAGTTTTGGTTATAGTCCCAGGTCTTTGGTCTTTAGTCCGTCTCCACTGCGTCATTTTTACCAAAAATTTGGTTATACTCCACATTGTGGATGCTCGAGGAAGGATTTGGTAGCTCGGTCACGGTGTTAAGCAACATTTTTTTTTTTTTTGTAACTTGGCAAAGGCCGAACACCTGCCCGGGTAGTTGAATACTGAGCCTACTTCCCGGAACAGACCTAGCCCATTCTCCACAATAACGTTATAAGTATATTTACATAAGAGGAATACTTCATGAGATCTCCAAACTCTGAACGGAGGCGACCCAGCCCATTTCCCACAATAACGTTATAAGTATATTTACATAAGAGGAATACTTCATGAGATCTCCAAACTCTCGAACGGAGGCGACCCAGCCTATTTCCCACAATAAAGTTATATGTATATTTACATAAGAGGAGTATTTCATGAGATCTCCAAACTTTCGAACGGAGAACTGAACCGTTGACTTCCTACTTGAGAATCAGGCTCCTGGCCAACTGGGCTAATCCCTAATGGTTAAAGTATCTATTTGTTGTTTAATTGGTCCATATAACTCATAAAGAACTAGCGTAAAGATAAGAAATTTGACAAGTAATTAAAACATAATTTTAAATTAAATTATTTCTATATTTCGGTAGTTATTTTGCCATGCCTTGAACTTACACATAGGCCATTGCATGCCTAATACCCCCTCTTCACTTAGCGTAAGCATTGCTGAAAGCATGCACTTGTCTTGCTCGTACCAAGGGTGCATCAATCGGGCTCATGACGTACTTTCCTTAGGCTTATGCAAGCTCCGCTAACTTGCATATCAATGTAGCTTAATTTCGAAGCCAATGCCCAATGCGCCACTGGTACATGCCTAAATCGTACTCCTCGATAGGAAGTATGAGCATCCAGGGAATGAAATGCAACTTGCCTCATCAAGTTTAGCCACAATCATCTCTTGCGTCGAAGCTGCCGATCCGGATGATATGAGCGACAAAGTGCTGGACCAGCAATGCTGCAACTCCTTATGGTTGCCCTCGTGCCCTTCCCTACTCTAAAGGGATCAAGCATTGACCGTAGTTCATCCATGAAGGGACAAAAGCTTAAGACAACTCGTTTGCGAGGCCGTGTCCAAGAAATAATGGTAATGGCCTAGTCTGTGTATGTCGTTCCATCAAAATGTATCCAAGTGATACATATTCGGCTAAGATATGAAGTTTACTTGGTGCATGGTCCGCATATGCACCTTCAACCAACTACCCCTCCCTAATAACGACAAATTTACAACTTAGATTAGGGGAGGAAAATGACTTCACCAAGTCCCAAGGCCGTGATGGCCGCACATTACTACCTTGGTCAATTGCAATGTACGATCGTGATGGATGAACATTCAGTTCTGGCTCACATGCCAGTTCCAATATCCGACCATGATGGCTCAACATTTCCTGAGCCAGGTCCACTGAAGGTCCGTGAAGGCTGTATTTCTGGCTTTGTCCCATAGACCACTCCAATGTCCAGGCGTGATGGCTATACATTGCCAAGGCCAGCCTGCTCTGGCCTGTTGCGATATTGGCCACAAGCCAATGACCTGCGTAATGCGTCATTGTTGCGCTACTTTATTCTAGGACAACTATCTAACTGGCATGAATCACCTTTGGTGCGAGATTGGCTCTTGACCAGTACAGCTTACAACTTGCACCCTCTTGGTGTGATAGCCCTTGGATACTATATCTTCGCAATGCGCCTTACTTGGAGCCATATTGGCTCTAGGCCGTGTTCATCTTAACACGCAAGCTGAGAGCTTGAGATGAAGCTTGACTCATGCCATGATGCATCTTTACGCATGCTCCATGCTAAAAACACGGGGGTGTTACAATATCCACCCCTTTAAATAATTTCGTCCCCGAAATTCAAAAAGAAAACTATTGTGGACAAGCTCTTCGATTTGGATTCCTGAGCAAAAGTCTCATACGAGATGCTAAGATATCACAAGATTTCTTCAATTGATCGTGGACGACAATTTGGACCTTCTGAGCAAACATGCCATACCACATACTCAGGAATCCAAAAAGAGTCCACAACGTTACCAAGAATCTCAATTGGCCAGTTGCCAAAAGGATATCTCAACAAGGTATCCTAGATGACGTACCATCGACCGCTCGGGAATCCCTAAGGTTCGCAAGGTTAGTGTCAAAGATTTGGCACCAGTATAATGCAACATGCGACTTATTTTTGTAGTACTGTGTGGAACAGGATCAAGTTTCCCACAGTCCCTGACTATCATCCAGGTTGCCACTTGTAAGTGGGATACTAGCGGCCCGACAACGCACACTGTTGGCCAGTTTCCAACGTTTGGGGTGATCAGTCACATTGTCTTCCTACCATTCCAAACAGTCTTCCGGATATCCACTCGTAAGTGTGGTGCCACTTAGGCCTGGTAAGCTCACAGTACTTAAAAATCTCAAATTGATTCGCATAGTAACTGGTATAGCAGTTACAAACTCTTACGCGCAAAAGTTTCCGAACTCTCCAACTTTAAGTTTTCCATTCAAGGAAAATACTCTGTAATGAGTCCATTATGCACAGTCCCTATAGTTATCTCGGAACTTACTCTGACACTAACTGTGTGGATTGGAAAATTATGCCTAGGGTGCCTGGGCTCGCAGGCCATAACTTCCCCGATACGCCACTCTAATGCTACTAACCGCGCCTTAACACTAGGCAAATGCACATCCATTTGCCCTTGCAAGCATGCTCGTGGATCATGATACAACTAACTTAGCTTTCACACCGTTCGAACTTATCCTTGTTCTGCGAAGGGTTTAAAGACATTGAGGCTAGTGTCGGTGCGTTATTTCATGCATCATCGGCCTTTGAGTCATTTCTAGACATAAATCGTTCCTTGAACTTGTTAGACCGGCCATTGCCGGCCTATTTTCAACTCTTTACTTAGATTTGGAATTACTAAAATATGTTATTATCTTGCTCATGTCAAGGGTGCATCAATCAGGCTCATGACGTACTTTTCTTAGGCTTATGCAAGCTCCGCTAACTTTCATATCAATGTAGATTACTTTTGAGGCCATGCCTTCCATTGGTACATGCCTAAGTCGAACGCCTTGATAGGAAGTATGAGCATCCAAGGAACGAAATGCAACTTGCCTCATCAAGTTTGGCCACAATCATCTCTTGCGTTGAAATGCCGAGCCAAATGATATGAGAGGCCAGTATGCCACAATCATCTCTAAATTAGATGATATGAACGACAAAGTGTTGGACTAGCAATGCTGCAACTTATTGCGGCTGCCTACATACCCTTCCCTACTCTAAAGGGATCAAAAACTGACCATAGTTCATCCACTAAAGGACATAAGCTTAAGACAACTCGTTTGCAAGGCCGTGGCCAAGCAATAGTGTTAATATCCTAGTCCGTGTAGGCCGTTCCATCAAAATGCATCCAAGTGATGCATAAGCTTAAGACAACTCGTTTGCAAGGCCGTGGCCAAGCAATAGTGGTAATGTCCTAGTTCGTGTAGGCCGTTCCGTCAAAATGCATCCAAGTGATGCATATTTAGTCTGCGGCATGGCATAGTGATGCATATGCTTAATATGCTCCATTGTCAAGGATACGCAGCTATAAATGAGGCTTAAGCATCACTTATACTCTTTTGGATAAGCTATGAAGCTTACTTGATGCATGATCCGCATATGCACCTTCAACCAACTACCCCTTCCTATATATGTTTTAAAGACATTTTTACAACTTATATTAGGGTAGGAAAATGACTTCATCAAGTCCCAAGGCCGTGATGGCTGCACATTACCACCCTAGCCAACTGCAATGTACGGTCGTGATGGTGTAGTAGGGGTATAAACTAATTCTACTGAAAATGGTAATTTCGGTGTGTTGATGAGAAATGAGTCTAGACCCTAAACAAACGTGCTGCACAGGAGTACTTTAGATTCTAGAGATCAATCTGTATAATTCTGGCCTAAACCAAGAAAGGTTGTTCCAGTGTTGCTTGATCACAAAATGAAGGAGAATGGTTGATTTTAGGGAGGGAAGCAAAGAAGGTGTTGAGATCAGAGAGATAGACTCCGTGAGATGTAATTGTGTATGACTTATTTCAGAAAATGGAACTTGCATGTAAAAGTGGAAGATGTAAGTTCTCTGTATTTTTCTGGATACTTGCTGATAGGTGTTGTAAACACCTTGATATTTATCTATTATTGATGCTTTCTTTGCGAGTTTTCATGTAAATTATGTATCTTATATTTGCTTTTGAGTTTTATAGGTGTTTTGGAGTCATGGGAGCAAAAGGGAGTGGAACTCGTTCAAATGGAGGATTTCTAGTCATCATGTCGTAGAGGACGAGAAGACGGAGTCAATGGCGAAAGAACGGAGTCATTCCGAGATCGTGTGAAGAAGTTATGAGCAAAACAAGAACTTGGAAGAATAAAGGGTAAAATGGTCACTTCAATGGCCACTACTATTGGCATACCTCGTTCGTTAAGGGGCATCCAATCTATTAAGGGGAAGACTGTTTCAAAGGAACTGCTAAAGGGCAGTCAGTCTTTTACTAAGGGGCAGTTAAGCTCAAGGGAGCTGCTAAAGGAAGTTGATTCACTTACTGGGGGCAAGCCATAATTCCGGTTATGCTCAAGACATAGAATGATTGTGATGAAGTCTTCTTGACGCTTCCTTATCAGTTATGCTGGTGATGGTTCGTTGATGGACCGATGAATTTGGAGCCGTGACTTCGATGCCAGTGATTAACGGAAGTGATGGTGGAAACAGGGAAGCTCGTGATGATAACGTGGTGCTGTGAAGAGATGAAAGAGTAGTTGCTGCCATTGGCAGTGATCAGAATGGAGAAAAGTTGGCAGTGAAGACTGGTGGTTGTTGCGGCAGACGAATGAGGAATTGTTAATGGTCTAATGGTGTACGGAGAGGTTGTTGTGGTTGGATATCGTTAAGATGGATAAATTGACTTCTGTTGTGGACTGTTGGATGCTCGACCAACTGGGAAGAGAATATATGGAGGAGCTCGAGTTGACTGTTGAACAGGGAATGACGGAGATGAGTGATGGGAATCAGTCGAGCTGGTAATGATCGATAAAGGAAAAAACTGTGTTGCTGTGAGGGTTTATGACCACAAGATGAATACAGCAGTGATGACGAGATCGAGCATGAAGAAGTAAGGAAGAAGAAACGAGATTATCTCGTCTAGGAAGGTTATCAGGGAAACAGAGGTTTGAAGTTGGGTTCTAGTAAGGATCTGACGATGAACTAATGGAGCTCGATGTTTGCTGTCGATTGAGAAGAACTCGGATCATACAGGGATTAAGGTATTGATGGAGCTCGAGGCAATGACGATGGAGGAGTATGGCTGAGTTCGTGGGTTCAAGGTATAGGGTCAGTGATCGAAGAGAACCTGAGCATGGCAGTGGTGACGAATATTGTTGTCAGCGGAGCACGAGATAGTGGTGGCTGATGGTGTTGTTGTCAGTGGCGCACGAGATTGAAGAATGGTCTTGGATCGGGTTTTAGTCGATAGCCATTCATGGCAGCGACAAGACTGAAAGATGGAGTTAGAAGGAGAACATATGATCAAGTCTCGGTGGCCTGTTGTGATGATGAGCGATAATTGGGAAGTTGTACTGCTGTCGATCGATCTTAAATGGCGATCTTTGAAGCTAAGCTGTGGTTGTGGGTGATATTCGAAGGAGAAGTCTGTAACATACTTTGGTCGACGTAATGGGGATGAGTCTGTGATGCTGATCGAAGCTAGGTGTCATCGGTGGAGGAGTTCAAGCTAGGTTATGAACTCAGGATGCTGCTACAAATATTAATGACGCTGTAGTGATAACATGGTGGAGTTTGGATGGAAGAAATATGAAGTTGATGTATAAAACGCAAGAAAGAAGAAATCGATATGGACTGATGAGGAACGGACAGAGTTTGGCAGCAAAGATGGTTAACGGAATGGTTATGAATGGCTGAGCTGAGAAGTAAAAAGTGATAATGGTTAAACTGTCAGTTCCACATGACTAACAACTGAAGCTACAAAATTGGTTGGATCTTAACAGTTGCAAGCCCAATAGGCTATTGAGCCAAAATATCTTACACGACCAGATTAAGGGCGCAACTATTTCAGAAGTTTCGCCAGGAGTTTGAACGGGGTGTGATGCACGGGACACAATTCCTAAGGAGGTGCACTTTCCTATTTTTACTAGGTTTCCTAGTTTCTTCAAGAGGAGGTTACAAAACTCTATATATAGGGAAGCTTAGATACAATAGGGGGGATCTCATATCTTTGCCTCTGCTTTGTGCTCTAGGGTTTAAAACATGAAGTCTTTTCTTTTTCTCCTTGTTATGAACTCCTATGACATGAGTACTTAATTTTTCTATTGGTTATGGATAAAGTTGATTTCACATAACATGAATCCTTGTTTGATAAATTAGTTTTGTCTCGGTATTATGGTTTATGATTCACCATCAATATTGTTACATGATTTGAATGCTTGTTTAGTCGAGTCGCGAATCGATTGAGTTTGCTTTCGTCTTTATTGCTAGATTAGGGTTATTATACGCAAAAGTGATAATTCCTGATTGCAAGTAGCATAAATTTGATTATAGTTTGTAGTGATATATTCTTATGATCAGATGTGAACCATAACCTTTGTTAAATCGGATTAGTGATTTTACACGTTCGATTGCTTTGATTGGCCTGATTTCATAGAACCTAATGCATCTAGGGAATTAAACTTGATTAGTGCTTTTACACGTTAGGTTGTTCTTTTAGATAGAATTCATATTCGCATCTTTTAATGTGTTTCTTGATGACAAGAGGAGATTTGCGGGATATACTTGCGATCAAGGTATTCTAGGGCCTTTGATAAAATAGAGATTAAAATATCAATTCTAGTTATTAAGACAAGAACATGTTTGTGATTGAAGACGAAATCCATGACCAATACTTTCTCATCTTTGATTTGATTTGTTTACCTTTATTGTTTACTTTTATTTAGCTTTAATTTTATAAAAATCAGAAAACCCCCGGTGTTATTTATAGGAGACCTTAACATATTGACAACCCAAGACCTCTCTGTGGGAACGATCCTTTCTTGCCCTTGCTTCATTATATATTTTGAGTAGTAAGAAAGTGTAATTTATTTTTGACGCCTACGACAGCGATCACTTGTACTGACTGTTCCTTAAATAGATTGAAAATCTATTTATATCAAGTCATAGTCGAACACCCTGATCTTATAAGAAGTATAAGTAGTTGAGTGGTGGAGAGGTAGGGATCGTGTAAAAATGGTGAGAACCATGTCCCTATTTTGAAGGGAAGACTGGTCGGCTTAACATCCACTACTCCTCTACTTTTTTCAATTGTCCGCCTTTCTTGACACTTTCTCATAATGGGCTTGTTGCACGCCGCATGCTGTAAACCGCCAGACCAATACCCTGATGAACAACCCTCAGTTTTATGACACGTTTGATGTCTCGAGTATTTTTATAGAAAATATGGAGCAAGTTATATGAAGAATGGAACAAGTCATGTATGGTAGTTGCTGAGTGGGTATTGTTTGCAAGACCTAAATATTTCAACCAATAACGTGCAAGCTAGGCAACAGGTGGTCATAAGTGGCAAGTCAAGTCATATGAATGAGACTTGTCGTGATTTAATACTCAAAAAATAGCATATGGTGCTTTTAGGTTAAATAATTATAAGTAATTATCAAATTATTTATGAAATCGATATTTATAAAATATAGTTTGTAATCGAAGCATGTAAAGCATAGTTTTTAAGCAAGCATCTCAAGCATAATTGATGCATGTAAAGCATCGTTGTATAGAGCTTGCTCATGTTACTCGCAGATTTCAGGTCTTGAAAGGAGCATGATCGGCTGTCTTTGGGCAACTGTTGGGGATGTACATACAAGTTGAGAAATGAGGTGATCGGTCCTTATAGGATAGGGATGACCAGTATCCATCATGGCATCTCATTGGTCGACCCAAATTAAATTTAAGTCGGTCAAATCATTTAGCCAAGTTGGATGGTTGAGATGATTTATGGCAGTTTTTGGTTATCGTTTAACCTAATTAAGACCTTATGAGCAGCGTGACTAGCCAACTTTGGGCAATGATTCAGAGCAAAGCAGGTAGGCTAGGACCAACTTGATTGGCTAGAATAGTTGGGAACCCACAGGTGGGCATCATGGAACTTGCTCGGTCACTCCAGGAGGGGTCCAAGCTCGTTAAATCGACCGGCCAAGTCGTGTGTGGTGATCGTTCCTCGACTATCTTAGACGGTTTAGATTTAATTCCTTACATGGCTCGACTAGCCTACTTTGGCCAATGGTTTGCAGTGGAGCAGGTAGGCTAGGAGCGATGTGATTGGTCGAGGCAATAGGGGGTGGTCGGTCATCACAACAACACCCTATTTACCGATCCTATAAGGGTTTATATTAGTTATCGGAGCCGGCCAAGTCGTGTGGTCGTGATCAATTTGCGACTGACTTGGGCGGCCAAGATCTATTTTCTTAAGAAATTCAACGCGTTGACCTACCTACTTCCATATTTAATTAAGAGTGGAGCTTGTTGCTTTTAAGTAATGTGATTGGTCGATAGGAAAGAGGGGCACGCAGGCGTCAATATGGAGAAAATCTGGACGGTTATGGGAGGCGCAAGCTAGGGCAAGTCGACTGGCCAAGTGGCGCAGCCGTGCCCCTTTTTCTACTGCCCCAATTAGTCGCTGTTACGTTTCCCTTTTTTCCTATTTTCCAACTTTTGGTAGGATTTTACTCATACTAGCTCTATTCCTAGCTCGTCTAGGTTTGATCTTGACCAATAGGGATCAAGATGTCGTGCTTGCTCCGTTTTTAGGGGGGAATCTAATTTTTTTAAATCAACATAAAATTAGGTTAATAATTGAATTTTGTGAAATGACACAGAATTAATCAATTTTTGTGAATTTTGTACGTTAATGCAAAATTGATAATTTTGACCCTTGGGAGTAGCGCAGCTCTGGTCTCACTGGCGTAGCTTGCGCGCTTTTGATTAGGTACCTTCATGAGTGACAAAGTGCTGGACCAGCAATGTTGCAACTCATTATGGCTGCCTACGTACCCTTCCCTACTCTAATGGGATCAAGCACGGACCGTAGTTCATCCACGAAGGGACAAAAGCTTAAGACAACTCATTTGCGAGGCCATGTCCAAGCAATAATGGTAATGGCCTAGTTCGTGTAGGTCATGCCATCAAAATGTATCCAAGTGATGCATATTCGGCTAAGCTATGAAGCTTACTTGGTGCATGGTCCGCATATGCACCTTCAACCAACTACCCCTCCCTAATAATGACATTTTTACAACTTAGATTAGGGCAGGAAAATGACTTCACCAAGTCCCAAGGCCATGATGGCCGCACATTACTACCCTGGTCAATTGCAATGTACGGTCGTGATGCATGTACATTCAGTTCTGGATCACAGGCCAGTTCCAATATCCGACCATGATGGCTCAACATTTCCTGAGCCAGGACCACTGAAGGTCCGTGAAGGCTGTATTTCTGGCTTTGTCCCATAGGCCACTCCAATATCCAACCGTGATGGCTATACATTTCCAAGGCTAGCTTTGCTCTGTCTGTTGCGATATTGGCCACAGGAAAATGACCTGCGTAATGCGTCATTGTTGCGCTACTTTATTCTAGGTCAACTATCCAACTGGCCTGAAGCACCTTTGGTGCGAGATTGGCTCTTGACCAGTACAGCTTACAACTTGCACCCTCTTGGTGTGATATTGTCCCATGGCTTCTATATCTTCGCAATGCGCCTTACTTGGTGCCATATTGGCTCTAGGCCAGTGTTCATCTTAACACGCAACAGAGCCTCATGCCATGATGCATCTTTACGCATGCGCCATGCTAAAAACAAGGGGTGTTACAATATCCACCCCTTTAAATAATTTCGTCCCCGAAATTCAAAACAGAAACTATTGTGGACAAGCTCTTCGATTTGGATTCCTGAGCAAAAGTCTCATACGAGATGCTAAGATATCACAAGATTTCTTCAATTGATCGTGGACGACAATTTAGACCTTCTGAGCAAACGTGTCATATCGCATACTCAGAATTCCAAAAAGAGTCTACAACGTTACCAAGAATCTCAATTGGCCAGTTGCTAAAAGGATATCTCAACAAGGTATCCTAGATGACGTCCCATACGACCACTCAGGAATCCCTAAGGTTCGCAAAGTTGGTGTCAAAGATTTGGCACCAGTATAATGCAACATGCGACTTCTTTTTGTAGTACTGTGTAGAACAGGATCAAGTTTCCCACCGTCCATGACGGTCATCCAGGTTTCCACTTGTAAGCGGGATGCTATTCGGCCCGACAACGCACACCGTTGGCCAGTTCCTAACGTGTGGGGGTGATCAGTCCCATTGTCTACCTACCATTCCAAATGGTTTTCCGGATATCCACTTATAAGTGTGGTGCCACTGAGGCGCAAAAGTACTTAAAAATATCAAATTGATTTGCATAGTAACTAGCATAGCAGTTACAAACTCTTAGGCGCAAAAGTTGACCAACTCTCCAACTTTAAGTTTTCCATTCAAGGAAAATACTCCGTAATGAGTCCATTTTGCACAGTCCCTATAGTTATCTCGGAACTTGCTCTGACACTAACTGTGCGTACTGAAAATTACGCCTAGCGCGCCTGGGCGCGCAGGCCATAACTTCCCCGATACGCCACTCTAATGCTACTAACTGCGCCTTAACACTAGGCAAATGCACATCCATTTGCCCTTGCAAGCATGCATGCTCGTGGAGCATGATACAAATAACTTAGCTTCCATACCGTTCCAACTTATCATTGTTCTGCGAAGGGTTTAAAGACATTGAGGCTAGTGTCGGTGTGTTATTTCATGCATCACCGGCCTTTGAGTCCTTTCTAGGCATAAATCGTTCCTTGAACTTGTTAGATCGGCCATTGCCGGCCTATTTAAAACTCTTTACTTAGCTTTGGAATTGCTAAAACTTTCTCTTGTCTTGCTCATGCCAAGGGTGCGTCAATCAAGCTCATTACGTACTTTTCTTAGGCTTATACAAGCTCTGCTAACTTGCATATCAATGTAGCTTACTTTTGAGGCCATGCCCAATGTGCCACATGCCTAAGTCGAACGCCTTGATAGGAAGTATGAGCATCCAAGGAACGAAATGCAACTTGCCTCATCAAGTTTGGCCACAATCATCTCTTACGTCGAACTGCCGAACCAAATGATATGAGAGGCTAGCATGCCACAATCATCTCTAAATTAGATGATATGAGCGACAAAGTGTTGTACCAGCAATGCTGCAACTCATTGCGACTGCCTACATACCCTTACCTACTCTAAAGGTATCAAGAACTGACCGTAGTTTATCCACTAAGGGACAGAAGCTTACTTGGTGCATGGTCCGCATATACACCTTCAACCAACTACCCCTTCTTATATATGTTTTAAAGACATTTTACAACTTAGATTAGGGTAGGAAAATGACTTCATTAAGTCCCAAGGCAGTGATGGCTGCACATTACCACCCTAGCCAACCGCAATGTACGGTTGTGATGGTATAGTAGGGTAAAAACTGATTCTACTGAAAATGGTAATTTCGATGTGTTGATGAGAAATGAGTCTAGACCCTAAACAAACGTACTGCACAGGAGTACTTTAGATTCTAGAGATCAATCTGTACAATTTTGGCCGAAACCAAGAAAGGTCGTTCAGTGTTGCTTCGGTCACAAAATGAAGGAAAATGGTTGATCTTAGGGAGGGAAACAAACCTACCTACTTCTATATTTAATTAAAAGCGGAGCTTGTTGCTTTGAAGTAATGTGATTGGTCGATAGGAAAGAGGGGCCCGCGGACGTTAATATGGAGATAAGCTGGCCGGTTATGGAAGGCACAAGCTAGGGCAAGTGGACTTGCTAAGTGGCGCAGTCGTGACCCTTTTGCTACTTCCCCAATTAGTCGCGGATTCCTTTTTTTCCTATTTTCCAACTTTTGGTAGGATTTCACTCCTACTAGCTCTATTCCTAGCTCGTCTAGGTTTGGTCTTGACCAATAAGGATCAAGATGTCGTGGTTGCTCCGTTTTTAGGGGGAAAATCTAATTTTTGTAAATCAACATAAAATTAGGTTAATAAATTGAATTTTGTAAATTGACACAGAATTAATCAATTTTGGTGAATTTTGTACGTTAATGCAAAATTGATAATTTTGACTCTTGGGAGTAGTGTAGCTCTGCCGCTCTGGTCTCACTGGCGTAGCTTGCGCACTTCTGATTAGGTACCTTCATGAGCGACAAAGTGTTGGACCAGCAATGCTGAAACTCATTATGGATGCCTACGTACCCATCCCTACTCTAAAGGGATCAAGCACTGACCGTAGTTCATCCACGAATGGACAAAAGCTTAAGACAACTCGTTTTCGAGGCCGTTTCCAAGCAATAATGGTAATGGCCTAGTCCGTGTAGGTCGTTCCATCAAAATGCATCCAAGTGATGCATATTCGGCTAAGCTATGAAGCTTACTTGGTTCATGGTCCGCATATGTACCTTCAACCAACTACCCCTCCCTATATATGTTTTAACGACATTTTTACAACTTAGATTAGGGGAGGAAAATGACTTCACCAAATCCCAAGGCCGTGATGGCCGCACATTACTACCTTGGACTATTGCAATGTACGGCCGTGATGGATGTACATTCAGTTCTGGCTCACAAGCCAGTTCCAATGTCCGGTCATGATGGTTGAACATTTCCTGAGCCAGGTCCATTGAAGAGTTGTGGTGGTTGTATTTCCGTCTTTGGACCATAGGCCATTCCAATGTCCAGCCGTGATGGTTGTACATTGCCAAGACCATCCTGCTCTGGCATGTTGCGGTATTTTCCATTGGTCAATGACTTGCGTAATGCGCCATTGTGGCGCTACTTTGTTCTAGGCCATCCACCCAACTGGCCTGAAGCACGTTTGGCATGAGATTGGATCTTGGTCAATACAGCTTACAACTTGTACCCTCTTTGTGTGATATTGGCCATTGGCCAATATATCTTCGCAATGCGCCTTACTTGGCGCCATATATTGGCTCTAGGACAATGTTCATCTTAACACGCAACGGAGCTTGAGATGAATCTTCACCTCATGCCATGAAGCATCTTTGCGCATGCGCCATGCTAAAAACAGGGGTGTTAAATAAGAGGTACATTGTCCTAAGGCCAATATCGCGCAAAAGGGGCGTATTATGTTTGGTATATTGGCCAAGGGCCAATATGATGCTGCTAGCTATATTAGCCAAAGGCCAATATCACATCAAATGATGCATTAGGACAGATGGGAAGATGGACTTAAACGTTGTTACGGTACCTTAGCGCATTATGCAGCAAGATGAATAGGAAATAACATGTAAGCTTTATACCATGGTCAGAACCCGGGTAAGGTTAGAACAATGTGGAAGCTAAGTTCAAGGCATCATGCTTGCAAGGCCAAATAAACGTGCATTTTCCTAGTTTTAAGGCCCGGTTATCAGCATCATGATAGCGCATTGGGAGTTATGGCCTGCATGCAACTGGCACGTTAGGCGTAATTTTTTAGTCCGTTATAGGTAGTTAGTTGAAGGTGCATATGTGGACTATGAACCAAGTAAGCATCATAGCTTAGCCGGAAAAGCATAAATGATGCTTATGCCTCATTTATTTCTGCGTAGCCTTGCCAATGGAACATATTAAGCATGGGCATTATTATGCCATGCCGCAGACTCAGTATTGGGAAACCTTTGTGCATTGTGATGAAACGACTTATACGAACTATGTCATTACCATTATTGTTTGGCCACGACCTTGCAACGAGTTGGCTTAAGTTGTTGCCCCTTCGAGGATGAACTACGCTCAATGCTTACGTAGGCAGCCCAATGAGTTGCAGCATTGTCGGTCCAGCACTTTATCGTTCATATTATCTAACTGCGAGATGATTGTGGCATACTGGCCTCTCATATCATCTGGATCGGTATTGCGATGCGAGAGATGATCCTGGCCAAACTTGATGAGGCGAGTTGCATTTCATTCCTTGGATGCTCATACTTCCTATCAAGTCTTTCAGCATAAGCATGCACCAATGACGCATTGGGCATGGACAGCAAAGTAAGCTTGCATAAGCCTAAGAAAAGTACGACGTGAGCGTAATTACTGCACCCTTGGTCCGAGCAAGATAAGTGCATGTTTTCAGCAATTCCTAAGTTAAGTAAAGAGTTGGAAATAAGCCGGCAATGGACGGTCTGACAAGTTCAAGGCATGATTTATGACTAGAAATGATTCAAAGGCCGGTGATGCATGAAATAACGCATCGGCACTAGCCAATGGCTTTAAACCCTTCGCAGTACAAGGGTAAGTTGGAATGGTGTGGAAGCTAAGTTAGATGCATTGTACTTGCCGAGCATGCTTTCAAGGGAAAATAAACGTGCATTTCCTAGTTTTAAGGCCCGGTTAGTAGCATCAGAGTGGCGTATCGAGGAGTTATGACCTGCGCTGAACTAGTGCGCTAGGTGTAGTTTTCCAGTCCGTTACAGTTGGTATCAGAGCAAGTTCCGATATAACTCTAAGGATTGTGTGGGAATGGCTTGTCAGCGAATATCTTCCTTCAAAGGAAAACATAAAGTTGGAGAAAATGCCAACTTTGCGTGGAAAAATTTTGTAACTGCTATGCCAGATACTTTGCGAATCGAGTTGAGCTTGTGTAAGTATTGTCATTTTGCCAGGCCTAACTGGAGATCCACTTATGAGTGGTAATCTGGAAAACTATTCGGAACGGTAGGCAGACATTAGGACTGATCACTCCCTCACCCGTGTGACATGGTGTGTGTTGTTAGGCCGGCTTGCATTCCATTTACGAGTGCCAATCCGGGTAACCGTCTGGGACGGTGGGAAACTAGATCATTTTCCACACAAACTACAAAGAGAATTGGCTTGTTGCATTGTACTCTTACCATATTCTTGGCACCAACCTTGTGAACCTTGAGGATTCCTGAGTGGTGGTATGGGACGCCATTTAGGATACCTTGCTGAGATATCCTTTGGCAATTGGACACATTGATATTCTTGGTAATGTTGTGGAATTTTTTTTTTGGATTCCATAGTATGTGGTATGGGACGTTTGTTCAGAAGGTCATAATTGATGTTCCATGACAAACTGAAGAAATCTCTCGGGATTTCTGAGCATCTGGTATGGGACTTTTGCTCAGGAATCCAAACCAAAAAATTTATCCATAATAGTTTTTTTTTTTTTTGAAAAGGGGTCAATAATGTAACACCCCGTGTTTTTAGCATGGCGAATGCTCAAAGATGCACCATGCCCTGAGCTGAAGCTTCATCCAAAGCTTTTGTTGCATGGTAAGAGGTATATTGGCCTAAGGACAATATCGCGCAAAGTGGCGTATTATGTTTGGCATATTGGACAAGGGCCAATTTGATGTTGCTAGTTATATTGGACAAAGGCCAATCTCTCATCAATTGATGCATTTGGCCATTTGGGAAGAATAAACGTTGTTGCGGTACCTTATATAGCACATTATGCAGGTTATTGGTCTAGAGCCAATATTGCACAACAGTTGTGCAATATACCAGAGCGAGCTGGCCGCGCGAATACTGGCGCAATCATTGCGAAATATTAAAGTTGGCCTATGAGACAAAACAAAAACACAACAATCATTGCCGGTTATTCAGAATTACATGGCAACAACCATGAATAGTGAAGCTAGCACCTCAAAAATGTGACTTGGTGAATGTAAAAGTGGTCCCCGGTTTAAGTTGTAAAAATGTCCTTAAGATATATAAATGATGTTTAGGCCTCATTTATAGCCGCGTAGCCTTGCCAATGGATCATATTAAGCATGGGCATTACTATGCCATGTCGCGGACTTAGTAATGCGCAATAATTGTGCATTGTGATGAAACGGCCTATACGGACTATGCCATTACCATTATTACTTGACTACGGACTTGTAAACGAGTTTGCTTAAGTTATTGTCCCTTCAAGGATGAATTACGGTTAGCGCTTGATCCCTTTATAGTAGGGAATGGTATGTAGGCAACCGCAATGAGTTGCAACATTGTAGATCCAGCATTTTGTCTCTGATATTATTTAATTGTGAGATGATTCCGGCATATTGTCCTCTCATATCATCTGGCTCGGTATTGCGATGCGAGAGATGATTGTGGACAAACTTGATGAAGTGATTTGCATTACATTCCTTGGATTCCCATACTTTGTATCAAGGCTTCCGACATAGGCATGAACCAATGGCGCATTGGGCATGGCCAGGAAAGTAAGCTACATCAATATGCAAGTTAGCGGAGCTTGCATAAGCCTAAGGAAAGTACTTGTGTGATTGACTATGGATACAAGATCCAGACAATACAACAACGAAGTATGATTACTTGATAATAGGTTCGGACTTAACCAAACACTATAGGATTGCTATCAAGTAATTAGGAATTAACGTTTGTGTATTTTACTTCTAATTATAATAAAAATAATTATAATTGCGTAAATAGAAAAGTAAAATACACAGCAAGATTTTGTTAACGAGGAAACCACAAATGCAGAAAAACCTCGGGACCTTTTCCAGAATTGAATACTCTCTAGATTAAGCTGCTATACAAAATCTAAACCAACTGCGTATAGTTGAGACCTAACAACTAAATCTATAATTCACCTAGTTTCTTGTACCCCTGCGCCTCTAACTTGCAATAAGTCACGCACTTGGAACAATTCCTTTGGTTCGTATTCCAAACAGTAAAGGAACAAAAAATCTGTTCGGTAACAACTCTTTTCAAACAACGTGATATGAGTTTGACAAAAGGCTCTTCCGTTTATCCCAATAAACTCCTTTGTCGTTCTTAGATCAATTTATTTATCAACTACCAAAGTAATTGTTTAGACTATGCAATCAATATTATAAATCACAAAGAAATATATTTATGCCGATCTACTCAACTAATCAATCCAATCTATCAAAAGATAAACCGATTATAGTTGGATCCCAAGCCGATCAAGTTTTTTGTACACCAAAGATTATGAACTCAAATAAGAAATCTTCTTTGTCTTCAAATCTTCTTAGATCTTCAATAAACACCTTCACACAAACAACTTGAATCTCTTGTGATCAATCACACACAGAACGGAGTCTGTTAACGATGTATTATCACAAGACAACTTTAGATCTACAAACAGTCTAAAGATACCCGTCGATACTTCAATCTAGTTTGAGTGAATCTTATATCAGAAGAGAAGATTCTCAAGCATAAACAAACTAGGTGCAATCAAAGTTCAACGACCGTTAGTCAATCAAATCAATCGAAAACTAATAATAAACTGCAATTATCTAGTTTCCCACCAACGGTACTCGTAGAGCTTCTCAATCCCAAAGAAGTCTTTAAAACGAGCGGTCGTAAGAGATTTCGCCTAATTATGGTACTTTCCTCTCCGAATAGACGGCTCCACCATTAAACAACACACCTAGGTAGTTTTGTTGGCTCTTAAGATTAGTTTGCTCGAAATGCAAACTTCAATATTTATAGACCAAAGAAGTTTGGACACCAAGGAATTTCCAAAGCCGGATATTCTCAAAGATATGCAATAAATCCGAAATCGGTTTTCATAATTCCTGTAAATGCTCTATCAAAATATTGACCGAAATCTCAGTAGAAAATCTCAAATTAGTAAATGCACATTACCAATTTTTATTTTCTAAAGATATGCATTTAATTATGGAAATTAAATGCATATAAAACTAAAAACCTTAATTAAAAGATTCTCAATTTATTTCGATCCGGGATTCTCCTTTAGTTATTAAGGAATATCTTTGAACAATAATAGGTAAGAATTACTGTACATGTTCAACATATGTCGACATATTTAATTTGTAAATCCTTTTCCATATTTACAATCTTGGAACCGATTTGCCACACTTCCAAACGAGTTTAGAATTGGTTCATCTGATTTCCAAGAACTATGTGATTGATCAAAAACATTCAATCACCATTCATGGGTTTAACGGTTCTACCAAACACAAGTTCGGTTCTACCTCCAAGTGGCTACTAGGATTGGTCACACTAGTTTCCATAAAATGGCTAAATAAGTAACAGGATCGGTTACCACTATTTATGGTACTTACTTGTGATCGGTTGCACAAGTTATAGGATCGGTTACACCAATTACTAAAAATTGTTAACCTACTACAAGGATCGATTGCACATCTTGTGATTAATTAGTCCCACCAAGTTCTAGGATCGGTTACCCAATGACTAGAAATGGTCACACCAATTACAAATATCGATCATACCATCTCATGTGATTATTTAAGATTGGTTTCACTAATAAAAGTCATACCGATACATATATAAGTCAGGCATTGTGAATAGTTTTACCAAGATAGATAAACAAGTTATGAGCGGTTATACTAAACACACATATTGGTAATCCAAAGATTTGCAATGAATAACAATACCAATAAGCCTAGCGATTTCCCTTTCGATTCACAAAACAAGTTTATGAATGTACTTCCTTTAAACGAATGTAAAACATTGTTTCCTAGGACGAAATCTTCACCCATACCCATACATAATCACAAGAGCATTCATACGATTATGTCGATGTCTTATATACGAAGTTCAAAAGATAGGCGTTATACTTCGTATTATAATTCCTTAATACTACGTCTAACTAGAGTATAATCATTCACAGCTTCGCAGTTATATTTTAAATATAGCACGACTTGAAAGATACGTTAGGAATGAAATAGTTCAAGTCAAAATATTACTAACCTCAAGAGGAAGGATGATGTCGTCGTTGTAGCTCTTTACTTCTTCACATTCTTCAAGTCTTCGAGTAATACATGTATTTCTCATATCCTAATGACTTTCTAGCTAACCTATATGAAGTTTACTCTAGTAAATAATCAAGCGACTCTTTAAATGAGTTTTGGTTCACTAAAATATGACAACCAAACTTGACATACCAACGCTTGGTGGGTTGAACCGAGCAATGCTCTAACAATCTCCCCCTTTGTCAATTTTAGTGACAAAACTCTTACATCATATGGATAAAAAAATTACAAGACTTCATTGTACATACGCTTGATTCCAAATTTCAACAGCACAATAACCTGTATACATTCAATCCATGAATGCCGTTGTTGACATTATAATAACAAAGTTAATACTCCCCCTAAAGGTAAGATAGGTAGATTTTCAATCCTCACGTGTTTGTTATTCCCTTTGTAGTTAAGATAACCACAAGTATCAATATGATATGTTACTCCCCCTTAGTCTATGCTTTACTTTTTCGTTAGATATAACGTTTAAGCACCATTGTCCTTTCCTTAGTGACACAAAATCACTTGTTTACTCCATATATTTCTCCACCTTTTTGTCACAAAATGACAAAGATACGAGCAAATAAAGGACAAACCGAAAGGATCTTACAAATCTCAAAAGACTTGCAACCTATAAGAGTTAAGCACAAGGGTTCCACACACCATTTTAGATAACCAATATCAAAACCGAAACTATTTGTTTTGATATGTTACCAAGGAAACAATTGCCCAAAGCAATTTTCCCTAATAGTTTAGCAAATTAAAAATTGACTAAGCACCTTAGTTCTTTTGGTAAACCGATTGTACAAATACAATCGCTTGTTTGATAAGACCAAAATAAAAATCAGAATTAACTTTATTTTTCTCATCAGGTTCTAATTATTCGAACAATAACTTAGACCTTTCACTTTAAACAAGACAAGTACTAGGTTATTTAAATAATATTTCTTGTTAAGGCATTCGATTAGACTTGAATAACCGAATCCTCCATTTTGATAAGTCTAACTAAGATCGGAATTAACTTAGTTTCTCTTATCCGGAATCGAATTGGACTAAACAATAGATCCCGAAAACCTTTTTGTTAAGCCATAAACAATTCATACAAACCAAATAAATCAACTTGCATAATTATTTATCTCAACCGGAAGCAATTGAAACAAACATAGACATTAAAGCACCGCAATTGCACCGAAATTCGTTAAGCCTAAACCGGAAATTCGTTAAGCAAGATACCAAACAATAAAGCAAGATAATAATAGTTTTTCTCAACCTGAAACAATTGAATCACACACACATCCATACACAAATAATGGAATAAACATCAATTGTACCGAAATTTTGTTAAGCAAAAGCAAAATATATGCAATAAAATCAGGCTTTTCTTAAACAGGAAAACGATTAACTAACATATTCTCTTTGGCTAGAATATTCAGTTGAATGTCTTTATCTCTGATCTCATTCTTAAGAATATTTGACTCTGTCTTTAATATTAGCACTTTTGTAGACAGAGATTTTGTAGGCTTTAGGAGTTTTACCAACTCTTTATCAGCATCTTCTTTTCCATCAGAGAACGACACGGATGTACTCTTGATTTTCGTAACTCCTGGATCATGGGTCAACGAATTGGAAACATCTTCAACTTTTGAGTATTCATACTCTTGCATAACGTTAACTGAATCATACATAGATTCAATTCTTATAGGTTGGATCGCACCAAACACAGATTGTTAGATCTTTTCGTGTTTTCCTGCTCTGATACAAATTGAAAAGACGATGGTACCCAAATATACCTCAATCTAAAACTTTTCCACCTATAACTCCTTTCTCCGAAAGTGATTGTCTATGGACTGAGTCGAGACAATACAACGAATCGGTTCACACTTCGTGTGATCGTCTATGGATACGAGATCGAGACAATACGACAACAATATAACTTGCGTGATTGACTATGGATACAAGATCGGGACAATACAACAACGAAGTATGATTACTTGATAATAGGTTCGGACTTAACCAAATACTATAGGATTGCTATCAAGTAATTAGGAATTAACGTTTGTGTATTTTACTTCTAATTATAATAAAAACAATTATAATTGCGGAAATAGAAAAGTAAAAGACACAACAAGATTTTATTAAAGAGGAAACCGCAAATGCAGAAAAGCCCCTGGACCTTGTCAAGAATTGAATACTCTCATGATTAAGCCGCTATACAAAATCTAAACCAACTTTGTATAGTTGAGACCAAGCAACTAAACCTATAGTTCACCTAGTTCCCTCAGTAACCCTGCGCCTCCAACTTGCAATAAGTCACGCACTTGGAACAATTCCTTTGGTTCGTATTCCAAACAGTAAAGGAACAACAAATCTGTTCGGTAAAAACTCTTTTCAAACAACGTGATATGAGTTTGACAAAAGGCTCTTCCGTTTATCCCAATAAACTCCTTTGTCGGGTTCTTAGATCAATCTATTTATCAACTACCAAAGTAATTGTTTAAACTATGCAATCAATATTATAAATCAAAAAGAAATATATTGATGCCGATTTACTCAACTAATCAATCCAATCTATCAAAAGATAAACCAATTATAGTTGGATCCCCAGCCGATCAAGTTTTGTGCACACCAAAGACTATGAACTCAAATAAGAAATCTTCTTTGTCTTCAAATATTCTTAGATCTTCAATAAACACATGCACACAAACAACTTGAATCTCTTGTTGAAAAGACGAGGGTACCCAAATATACCTCAATCTAAAACTTTTCCACCTATAAGTCGTTTCTCCGAAAGTGATTGTCCATGGACTGAGTCGAGACAATACAACTAATCGGTTTACACTTCGAGTGATCGTCTATAGATACGAGATTGAGACAATACGACAACAAGATAACTTGCGCGATTGACTATGGATACAAGATCGAGACAATACAACAACGAAGTATGATTACTTGATAATAGGTTCGGACTTAACCAAACACAATAGGATTGCTATCGAGTAATTAGGAATTAACGTTTGTGTATTTTACTTCTAATTATAATAAAAACAATTATAATTGCGGAAATAGAAAAGTAAAAGACACAGCAAGATTTTGTTAACGAGGAAACCGCAAATGCATAAAAACCCCGCGACCATGTCCAGAATTGAATACTCTCAGGATTAAGCCGCTATACAAAATCTAAACCAACTTCGTATAGTTGAGACCAAGCAACTAAACCTATAGTTCACCTAGTTCCGTCTATATCCCTACGCCTCCAACTTGCAATAAGTCAAGCACTTGGAACAATTCCTTTAGTTCGTATTCCAAACAGTAAAGGAATAACAAATCTGTTCGGTAAAAACTCTTTTCAAACAACGTGATATGAGTTTGACAAAAGGCTCTTCCGTTTATCCCAATAAACTCCTTTGTCGGGCTCTTAGATCAATCTATTCAACAACTACCAAAGTAATTATTTAGACTATGCAATCAATACTGTAAATCACAAAGAAATGTATTGATGCCGATCTACTCAACTAATCAATCCAATCTATCAAAAGATAAACCAATTATAGTTGGATCCCCAACCAATCAAGTTTGGTGCACACCAAAGATTATAAACTCAAATAAGAAATCTTCTTTGTCTTCAAATCTTCTTAGATCTTCAATAAACACCTGCACACAAACAACTTGAATCTCTTGTGATCAATCATACACAGAACGGAGTCTGTTAACGATGGATTATCACAAGACGTCTTTAGATCAACAAACAGTCTAAAGATCCCCGTCGATACTTCGATCTAGTTTGAGTGAATCTTATATCAGAAGAGAAGATTCTCAAGCATAAACAAACTAGGTGCAATCAAAGTTCAACAACCATTAGTCAATCAAATCAATCAAAAACTAATAATAAACTGCAATTATCTAGTTTCCCACCAACAGTACTCGTAGAGCTTCCCAATCCCAAAGAAGTCTTTTAAAACGAGAGGTCGTAAGAGATTTCGCCTAATTAGGGTACTTTCCTCTCCGAATAGACAGCTCCACCAGTAACAACACAACAATAGTTTTGCTGGCTATGTGGATTAGTTTGCTCGAAATGCAAACTTCAATATTTATAGACCAAGAAAGTTTGGACACCAAGGAATTTCCAAAACCGAATATTCTCAAAGATATGCAATAAACACAAAAACGGTTTTCATAATTCCTGGAAATGCTTTGTCCAAATATTGACCGAAATCTCGGTAGAAAATCTCCAATTAGTAAATGCACATTACCAATTTTTATTTTCTAAAGATGCATTTAATTGCTGGAAATTAAAAGCATATAAAACTAAAAACCTTAATTAAAAGATTCTCAATTTATTTCAATCTGGGATTCTCCTTTAGTTATTAAGGAATATCTTTGAACAACAATAGATAAGAATTACAGCATATGTTTAAAGTATGTCGACATCTTCACTTTGTAAATCCTCTTTCATATTTACAATCTTGGAACCGATTTTCCATACTTCCAAACGAGTTTAGAATTGGTTCATCTGATTTCCAAGAACTATGTGATTGATCAAAAACACTCAATCAACCTTAATGGGTTTAACGGTTCTACCAAAACAAGTTTCGGTTCTAGCTCCAAGTGGCTACTAGGATCGGTTACACTGGTTTCCATAAAATGATTAACTAAGTACTAGGATCGGTTACCACTTATATATGGTACTTACTTGTGATCGGTTGCACAAGTTTTAGGATCGGTTGCACCAATTACTAAAAACTTGTTAACCTACTACAAGGATCGATTACACATCTTGTGATTAGTCCCACCAAGTTCTAGGATCGGTTACCCAATGACTAGGAATGGTCACACCAATTACAAATATCGATCATACAACTCAGGTGATTACTTAAGATTGGTTTCACTAATAAAAGTCATACCGATACATTAGTCAGGCCTTGTGAATATTTTTACCAAGATACATAAACAACTTATGAGCGGTTATACTAAACACACATATTGGTAATCCAAATATTTGCAATGAATAACAATACCAATAAGCCTAGCGATTTCCCTTTCGATTCACAAAACAAGTTTATGAATGTACTTCCTTTAAACGAATGTAAAACATTATTTCCTAGGACGAAATCTACACCCATACCCATACATAATCACAATAGCATTCATACGATTATGTCGATGTCTTATATACGAAGTTCAAAAGATAGGCGTTAAACTTCGTATTATAATTCCTTAATACTACGTCTAACTAGAGTATAATCATTCTGACTTCATAGATTATGTTTTCAATATAGCACGACTTGAAAGATATGTTAGAAATGAAACAGTTCAAGTCAAAATATTACTAACCTCAAGAGGAAGGATGATGTCGTCGTTGTAGCTCTTTACTTCTTCACATTCTTCAAGTCTTCGAGTAATACTTGTATGTCTCATATCCTAATAACTTTCTACCTAACCTATACGAAGTTGACTCTAGTAAATAATCAAGCGACTCTTTAAATGAGTTTTGTTTCACTAAAATATGACAGCCAAACTTGACATAACAACGCTTGGTGGGTTCAACCGAGCAATGCTCTAACACTTGTGATCAATCACACACAGAACGGAGTCTGTTAACGATGGATTATCACAAGACGTCTTTAGATCTACAAATAGTCTAAAGATCCCAATCGATACTTCGATCTAGTTTGTGTGAATCTTATATCAGAAGAGAAGATTCTCAAGCATAAACAAACTAGGTGCAATCAAATTTCAACAACCGTTAGTCAATCAAATCAATCGAAAACTAATAATAAACTTCAATTATTTAGTTTCCCACCAATGGTACTCGTAGAGCTTCCCAATCCCAAAGAAGTCTTTAAAACGAGCGGTCGTAAGGGATTTCGCCTAATTAGGGTACTTTCCTCTCCGAATAGACGGCTCCACCAGTAACAACACAACAAGGTAGTTTTGTTGGCTTTGAGGATTAGTTTGCTCGAAATGCAAACTTCAATATTTATAGACCAAGGAAGTTTGGACACAAAGGAATTTCCAAAACCGAATATTTTCAAAGATATGCAATAAAGCCAAAATCGGTTTTTATAATTCCTGGAAATGCTCTGTCCAAATATTGACCGAAATCTTGGTAGAAAATCTCCAATTAGTAAATGCACATTACCAATTTTTATTTTCTAAAGATATGCATTTAATTGCTGGAAATTAAAAGCATATAAAACTAAAAACCTTAATTAAAAGATTCTCAATTTATTTCGATCCGAGATTCTCCTTTAGTTATTAAGGAATATCTTTGAACAATAATAGATAAGAATTATTGCACGTGTTCAAATTATGTCGACATCTTTACTTTGTAAATATAGCACGACTTGAAAGATATGTTAGAAATGAAACAGTTCAAGTCAAAATATTACTAACCTCAAGAGGAAGGATGATGTCGTCGTTGTAGCTCTTTACTTCTTCACATTCTTCAAGTCTTCGAGTAATACTTGTATGTCTCATATCCTAATAACTTTCTACCTAACCTATACGAAGTTGACTAGTAAATAATCAAGCGACTCTTTAAATGAGTTTTGGTTCACTAAAATATGATAACCAAACTTGACATGCCAACGCTTGGTGGGTTCAACCGAGCAATGCTCTAACAATGGGGAGCAGGCAGAAGCCTTGGCAACACTGGAAGGAATTAAGATGGCGCAAGGAACTAATATTCAATGCCTGCACTAGGATGGAGATTGCTTGAACGTTGCGAAAGCTATTGATGGAAGTGATGGTTCTGTGAGGTGGACAAACAATAATATTATTCGTGATTATAAAACACTATTAGGAAATTATCGGTTTTGAAAATGCACTTTTATGGGTAGAGAGTCTAATGAGGTGGCTAATTGTCTGGCACAAAAAGCCAGATCAACTGGAGCAAACCAAAGTTGGTCTACTATTCTTCCACTTTGGTTTAAAACTATTATTCGTGAAGAACTTGATGGTCATGATTTAAATTACCAATAATTTCATTTCACATAGTAAAAAAAAATGATAGGAAAACAAAAATAATATAGATGGATTAATTAGTGCATAAACATTTCCTAATGAGTGAATTGGAAAGTGAACTAAGATGGGCTGGCAATTCGAGGAAATCCTACCCCAGTGCTTTGCATGATCGATCATGTGTTGCATGAGGCGATTAGTTATGGCCAACTAGGCTATTCTAGTAGTCCTCTCATATATGTGAGTATTAAAAAACTGATGTGGATTTGTATATCCCACGAATTGAATAGTTTATATCCCACAATCCTTGCTCTCAATTGTGAGTATGGAAAATGAACATGCACGAATACTTGAAACACATTAGGTAGCGCTGAGAACCATTTTTCCATGTTTTCCGATTCACTTGCAATTTGAAATAGGCATGCTTCTGTTATACTACATGCGATATATTTACGGGAATAATATGATACCAAAAGAAAAACTTATGATCATTATAGTTCCGTCATATATCCACTAAAAAACAAAATAAATCTTCTTCTAATGATTGTTTTAACATTATTTTCCATATAGTAATGTCTACTTCTTTTTATAGAGTATATACATAGAACCAACATTTGTATTTGCTTAATTTGTTCATCATGATTCATTTCCGTTGATAAACAAGCAAGCAATGTATGATGATTATCTCCCCTTATTGATGCGAAAGGTTCATAATGACATTGTCGATAAATAGTGACGATTTACTGCAGTGGATACATACAGCTATATATATATATAAATTGTCTAATAAATCAAAAGCAAATTATAAGCCACTTGCGCCTAAGACTAATACGACCTGGCTTAATTGGTCCGGGTTAACTTCCTAGTAACAATTGCAGGAATTAATCAAGCTGCGCAGTGAAGTGAAACCTACACACACAACTTATTCTCTCCACTGACAGCAATGCACGTCTTAATTCAAGGTGGACTTGGGCCACACCCTTGGTGCAAATTCACTTTCAGTGTGCCTCAATTATCCACGGGAAACAAAAAATCCCTAACTGAAATACCAGACTACGGCAATAATTAGAAAGTAATAGGAAAATCCAAATTGGTTGAGATTGGTGTTCCAATATTGTTGGATACAAGACATGTTACATTTCCTGATCCGAATATACCCCGTAGTCAAGTTTTCCTCCCTGCCTTCTTTCCTGAGGCTTTAGTGCTCTCTGCTTCGTGAATGACATATCTCTTTCTCCCCTCAGCTTTAGTCTGCCATCATCCTGCTTATTGGGTACATAAGTGCTTATTGGGTACATCAGGAAAGTACTTTATGCCCACAAGATCACCAACTTGTATGATGACCTGCCGAATAAATTTACAGTTGTCACCAAATACAGGTAGCCTAACCGAGATTCCAAGTAATATACTGTATTAGTAATCCTATAACATCATGTACTTGTATTTGTATAAATAAGATAAGTGAATAAAAGACGTACTCCCCACGTCCTAACTATGTTTCCCAGTTAGGCTACCATGTCATGGAAATGACTAGCAATATATGCAAAAGGAAAAATTACGGTGACTAGGGATAAGTTATTTCAAAATAGACAGAGATATTCACCTCCAGAGCTTTTAAAAGGCCTTCCTGGTGTCAGAAGCAGATATGTGGACACCTGCCCAGGCAGACAGCAGAGGTTTTGCTGGAAAAGCCAGCAACAATTGATATAAGTAACAAGATTACAATGTGCTATCTTATTGAAAACAGATAACCAATTTGATGATACTGACATACTCACGTTCCATTCAAGGCACTCCGAGAAAAGCCAGGGACGTTTGCTCGATTGGGGGCATTATTGGAGAACTATTATCTCATAGAACTTCAAGCCATTTGAGTCAAAATCCCATATTTTGCAATTCTGATCGGATGAAGTTGCTGTTCTCACGAACATGTACAAGCTCTGAGCCCCTGCAGACAAATAATCTAAAACCCACTGAAGCAATACCATAACACATGATGAGCTTCTATAATCCATCTTTATTGATGCACAAGAAAGTAAGGAAAAATAAAACAAGCTATATATCCTCAACTGGAACCATCTTCCCCCAGAATAAACCCTTACCGAAGATAAAAAATTGTCGTGCGGCAGGTGGTGAAATCGAAGTCGCATACAGATGAGCAAGGCCAGTACTCTTGAGATATTCAATACCTCATGAAAATAACTAAACAGCGCGCTCAACATGGTAACTGCATACTGCACAGTCTGTTTGTGAAACAAAAGCAACAGAAGAACAGGAAATTAATAACAAAGTTTGATGCGTACTGCAACGAGGTAAAACAGTGGTACTGGTACCCCAAAAGGGAAGCATCATAAATGGTGCCATCAAGGCAAAAGAGCTTGACCAGCATTATTTATTTACCAGCAAGTAACACTAAAATTGATGCTAATGTATCTCATATTATGCATGTTTCCATAGGTCCATAACCGACATTCTCTCGGCAAATCATAATTCCTACTTATCTATCTAGACCTTCAAACATGCAAGAGACTTACTTCCTTCATAGAGGCAACCAAAGATTTGAACGCTTTGTTCCACCATGAAAAACATCAAACATCAACAACAAAAACAAAAAATGCCTATACATATATCAGATATTTGAAGGAATCAAGATATCTCATTTGAGCGCTATAATATGGAAAGCAGAATAACTTGGGTAACTGAGCTGTTTCACTATATTGGGTCTAAGGTCCATCTTCTGAGAAGCAAACTATAAAGGGTACTCAAATTTTAAGCATTCAGACATAATAAAACAACAATAAACCTACCTATTGCATTGTTTAACTCATCACAAGCACCTTTACTCTTTCCCCATTCCCTTTCAACCTGAGACAGCGTAATACACTTGTTAAACGAACATATGAAGTAAGATAGAGAACACATGAACATATAAAGAAAGATAGAGAACACTTACATTGGCATGCTTGGCAGACATTTTATTTGATTATTTCATGTTTTGCATGTGATCTACATAGGTCAGTGAGACTGTTTACAGTGTTGGGAAGGGGAATAAATTTGGGTTAATATTTGAGTTCTGCGTACATTTAGGTATCTAAGAAAAACCATGGGAAAAAAATGTAATCATCATATCCATAATATGTTTATACTCTATCGAGAACTTGATTACAGGGAAAACACAAAAAAATGAAGAAAAAGAAGCCCGTAACTGTTTATTAGTAGGTCGAATAAAAATCTCAAGTTCTATCCGAGGAAGCTAACTTCTAACCAAGAAGGTGTCTGAACTCTTTATCGATATCCTCATCAATATCTTGACCTTCTTCATTGAAGCACTTGTCAAGTTCACCCTGTAACATGAGTTGATTTTCTCCTTCATTTCCAGTGCGGTTGATTCCAGTCTGTTCGCAGAAAACTTCCTTCTGGGCATTCCAGCTTTCTGCCATTTTCTCCACTACATCTCCGATCAGCTTCTTATTTTCTGTTATGTGCTTTATGTTTTCAATATCCACCGTCTTTTCAGCCTCTTCAGAAATCAATGAAAAAAATATATTTTAGGTACAAAAATGCAACAGCTTTGCAAGAACTTGAATATTTCAATTCTTTAAAAGATATTCACATCATTTCCAAAGCTCGCCACAAGATTAAAAGAAGGTAAACAAAGAAATGAAAGAAAGGGCATTGTTACAGATTCCCATATGGTATCTGTATCTAATAAAGTAGTAATAAGAAAGTCCGAAAAGAAAAGACCATAAAAAGGTACCCCTAATGGCCAGTTCCTTTGCAGCAGAATATTCTGTTGACATTTTCTTGAGCACCTCCTGGTCAAGTTCCATACCCTGAAAAAAAGAAACATTGAGAGTGGTTAGTCAACTAGTCTTGATAGAAATGCAAAGATCTAAAATTTATAAAGCAATTTGGAATCTTAAAGAAAAATCTGATTCTGCATCATTGTTACCACATGAAACACAAAATGCTTACCAAATCCATGTGCAGAAACCTTTCGATTCGTGTATTTGTCAATAACCTGATAGATCAGAGAGAAAGAGAGATGGTAAGAACGCAAGTGAATCAAAAAGTAAGTAGCACAAAACTTTCAAAATTATTCATAGGAAGACATACGTTTTACATGCAACTTGCATGCGGGTATTCTGAAGATCATTGATTGCATTAAGCCTATCATTTACTGAACTCTCGTTTATGTCAACAAAACCAAACAGAAACGTATTTTTGTCTAGCATCTTTTTGACCAAAGCAGGTACAACTAAAATTTCCTGTTTTTTTGCTTCAACCACAAGGTGTTTGAGGCTCTGCAATTCTCCTATAGGAAACACCAAAGCAGAAAAACAAGTCAGTCATTAACACATTGCCCTACTCATTTTACACTTCCAGATACATGTTAATCAGCTTTAACTCCATGAAGAGACAATAAATATATCTACTAAATGACACCCTAATTACAGAATCAGCTAATTAGACCCAGTTAACCTGGCTCCATATGCACTAGCGTTTCTTGATTTTCATCTAAATTGTTACTTGTCATACAGAAGTCGATGCAGACCTATACAAAGTAGCAAGAAGCTAGCACACAATCTTTTCAACCTATGCATGTTATCAGGTCCTGAACATCTAATGCTAAGCTACAGAAACTCTATGCAAAATGGAGCAGGGGATTCATATAATGAAGATTAGCTGCTTCTTCAAGTGCTTAAGTTGTTCAGATTCTTGTATCTTTCTGACATGGACCTAATAAGCATAACATGTTTGAGCACATTTTTTATAAATAAGTCCAAACGCAAAAAAACTTCTAACCACAGTCCACATACATGTTAACTACTCAAAATCTATGGTATCATATAAACAATTTTTTCCCAAAAATTTTATCCAAAAAAAATTAAGGTTATCAGCACTTGGGAATCTGAGATAAATTAACCATTTAAATATTTGCCCCAAGTAATATGAGCGTTCAGATGATTTGAGAAAAAGTTGTGACTAAGTCTATATGATGCCACCATAGAGAGTATTCTGTTCCAACTTTCATTCACATCATGGAGATAAGGAGCACATTCTCAGCTTTCTAATGCACATTATAACTAATAGAACAGAAAATCTATGAGATATTTACTACAAAACATTATATTCATCAGCAAAATATAATGGCCTATATAATTAGAGGAGACATCATACCAAGAGACAAGTATATCTTAAAAGGAGGCTTGAACGGCTGGGTTTCACAAAGGCAATATAGGCAGTAAAAACCACCCAATCTCTGTGAAAATGAATCTTTGGATAACATGTGACCTGCATAAAATATTTAGCCATTTGTGATAGCATCAGAAAGAGAACGAAAAGTTTCTAGTAAAACGACATTAAAGCAGGAATCTTGCCCTTAAGTTTTTTTTTCAAAACTGGAACATAATGCTAGCCAAAATAATAAGATCGCAGCAGATATTACAGACACTAACTAGTCAATTATAACTAGACGATTTATACTTCTGAGGGAAGTAGGAGAAAGAAGCAGCAGCAGAGAATTTCAGAGACGTAGAACCAAATCTTTTTTTACTTTTTGGGTAATCAATTAGATCTATACTACGAGAACATACCTATTGAATGTGCATATAATGACTGCATGAAAAAGGCCTCGTTGTTCTTAGGCCTACCCTCATAAATAAAAGACAACTTCCGGGATAGCCATATTTTCTTCATATCAACCAAAGTTGTTGACTTTCTCTGTGAGACACAATAAATGTTAATGGAAAAAGAAGAAAAGGAGCGGAAACATAATGACCAAGAAGAAGAACCTTTGGTGGAAATTATTACATCAGAGAATTCATGTATTAGCTCATCAATGTCTAGCTTGAACGGGGTGACATCCATTTAATCAGCATACACTCTACTCAAAGTATTAAAACTGGATGACTGCTTGCACAGTGGAGGGCCGTCGAATAAATGGCCTAACTAAAATGCCACACCCTGCAAATTCACCACGTTTCTAATGGTTAATTTCAATCAAATACAAATTATTCAATCACTGCTACGTAATACAGATTACAGAAAATATGTATTCCCATTTAGGGCGAACTGATATACCGTTCTTTGCTTTAAGTCAATAAGAGGGATCTTGAACACAAACCAAAACTACATACAACTAAATGAATTTGTTCATTTTATGCAAATAAATAAGAATGTTTAAGACAAAACGCACATACTTGATTGTTTAAATTTTCAATGACCTGAAGTAAACTCAAAATCTAATTCTCCCAAACTAACAACTTCCAGAATAATGCAAGAGCAGCTATTTGGCAAGAGAAAATCATAGTGTCGGTATCATTCAACAAGTTTAAATCACTCAAGAAGCTATTCCAAGTTTTAAATAGGCTAAGAAGACCAACAAATTAGAGAGTTTTCTATGAAAAAACACCATGGACTACTACATGTATATAGAATGGATGAAGAATCACAAGAAAGTACAAGATAACTACTACACTGGACCTGATAATGTTGAATCAGACACCAACTCTTAAGTAAGTATATCAGTGATCAAAAACCTAATTCAGCTTCACTTGGTTTACATATAAACTGCAAAGTCCTTGTGCTTATACTTAGGTCCCAGAGGAGAGTTGGTTAAGAACTTAAGATATGAGAATTGGTCTAGAACTGAATCGTAAGAATTGTTCTTCATATTAAAGAGAAACACATGCAAAAGAAGAAAAGTATGCATGTCTGACACTTAATATGAATGACTGATTTCATCCAACAAACAGTTCAGTTCGCCTATATCCATAAGTGCTTTTTGTGATGCATTCTCTGTGGTTTTCACCTTATTAGTAACTGAATCCTTTATTATGCATTATTTGTTCAGTATGATTGCACACAATAAAGCTTGTAGGACATTCCCCTGAACAGCACAATTGAACTACCTGACCTCCAAATCACTAATCCTCCAGTTCTACTCTGATAAACACAAAAATGCTTTGCAAATTAAAACTGGGAAATGCCCTACAAGATTTAACCAATAAATCAAAATACATCATTAAATTCCTTGATAACCACCAAGTCATATGGTTCCCCACCACTTAAATCAACTCTTTTCTCTACACTCTTCAAGATTAAGATTTGGGTATGCATAGTTGCCAACGGATACTAAAGAGTCTAATTAAATATGTGGAATTCCTAGGACTAAATCCTATGTTTATTCAAGTTGCCATCAACCTCTAACATCTAAATTTAGTGGTACTATCAACAGTAAGCCCGTCCTATCATCTTTATGTGTCTGTCAGTGTGAATATGTGAATAAGGGTGCTAATGCTGTTGAGCTAAGCTGAGTATGTCTGGAGTACTGGTTGTTCTCAGATAAATAGTCTGTGAGCTTCTAAATAAAGCAATTATTATTAGGACCCATTACTATAAAACTGCGTATAAACAAAACCCACTAATCAAAATCTCTTTAGAATCCTTAAACTACAATCAATTTCAAGGAACTTCTTTAAGGTGTTTTATCAAACAGTGGTTGAGCAGCGTACCAAAATGTAAGTGTTTCAAAATAGGTCAGATAAACAATAAACTAGAACGAATATCAATAAAAATTAGTTCGTGAATCCTGATTGTTATATTGATGACCTCTGCAAACAACTATACATGTTAGGATGCACAAAAGAGGAAGTATAGACACAAAGAAGAGCGAAGCTTTGATAAACGAAATAGTTTTAAAGATGAAGAAACCATACCACGAAACCTTTGTAGCCTGCTTGTAGCCTGAAATTTGGAAGGAAAAAGATTGTATCCTGAAATTTGGAAGGAAAAAGAAGTCTGTAAATTTCAAACAGAAGTCGTTGTACCCGATATTTATACCAAGAATTTCTATGCCTTATTAATACGGAGCGGATCACGGGTCACGTGTTAGATTCGGGTCGCAAGGCAGTTTATGGCCCAGGTTACAAATGTTGTTACTACCTTTAAAATTTATGTGCACAAACATCACCAATAATCTTTGCAAGAGCAACTCCCATTCTCAAAATGATGAAAGCGGTTTATATCTCTGACGACAATTTCCCGCTGGACAACCTTTGATATAAGCTTGATCGCAGCATGACAATCAGCACATATTCGAAGATTTTTTATAATCCGTATAGAGCTTCCACGCGGAGTACTAACCAGCGCAAAAGCAAGGGCTAGTCTCTCACTGTGTACCCATAAAAGGCGATCCTTTTCACCATCTTCTACATCTAGCAACACAGTGTTTCTGTCAGCCACATAACCTGCCTTCTTGATCTTTACATTTAACCATTCCAATATCCCATAGATCAACCGCAGATCAGGGTGGGATGTATCTCCTACCCCGAAGCAATGCACTTTACCTTGGCTTTCAATCCAACTTAGGCCAGGTTCCTTCTTCACACCTTTCCTTTTCATGTTTTTCCTGGTGGAAGTTACACCATCCCAGTTCTTAGCAACTGCATACATATTTGATAATAATACATGAGTGGCATCGTCGTGGGGGTCCATCTGAAGCACACGTTCAGCAGTAACTCTACCAAGCTCGATATTGTTGTGAACGACACAAGCACCAAGAAGAGCTCTCCACACCATGACGCTGGGTTCAAATGGAATCTCGTCAATAAACTTCACAGCCTCATTAAGTTGGCCAGAACGTCCTAAAAGCCATACCATACATGTGTAATGCTCAATACATGGTTTGATGCCATAGTCAGTATACATGGACTTAAAATAAGACCATCCCTCATCCACTAGTCCCGTGTTACTACATGCTGATAGGACACCAACGAAGGTTATCTTGTTGGGTTGAACTTTCTTTTCCTTCATTTTCACGAAAAGTTTCAGAGCATCTTCACCTGAACCATGTAAAGAATATGCCGACATCATTGAATTCCACGAGACAGCATCCAACTTGTCCATTGTGTCAAATACTAAACGGGCCTCTTTAATACTACCACACTTCGCATACATATCTATCAAACCATTCCCAACAATCGTATCCCTGTCAAAAACAGTTTTACAAATCAAGCCGTGAATCTGAGTTCCTGGCTTTAATGCTGCCAAGCTTGAACAAGCTCGAAGAACACCTGAATACGTAACTTGGGTTGGCTTTACTTGCGCATCTATCATCCTTAAGAAGAGTCTCAACGCCTCTTCTCCGTTCCCCCACTGTGCATACCCAACAATCATCGTGTTCCATGTAACATCATTTCTCTGCGCAGAATTGAAGAAGATCTTCTCCGAATCTACCATTCTTTGACATTTAGCATACACATCCATGAGAGCATTGGACACAAAAATATCTGTATCAAGGCCGACTTTGAGAACATGGCAATGGGTTTGCTCCCCTAATTTTATACACTCCATCGTTGCACAGGCTTGTAAAACACTAGCAAGCGTGAATTGATTTGGCACCACAAAAGCTTTCCTCATCTGATTAAAGAGATCTGCAGCCTCTTCGCTTCGACCACTCTGAGAATATCTTGATATCATGAAACTCCAAAGAATCACATCCTTTTGAGGTGTCTCTTTAAAGATCTTTAGGGCATCACTAAAATTTTCACACTTGGTGTACAAATCAAGCAAAGCAGTACTAACGTAAGGATCAAGCTCAAACTGACTTTTTAAAGCACATCCATGTATACATTTACCAATCCTGGCAGACCCCAAACCCACACAAGCTTTAAGGGAACTATCAAAAGTAAAATTGTTCGGCTTCAACCCCATCCTCCTCATACAGCAGAAAAGTTCCAAAGCTTCCTCAAAGTAACCATTATCAGAATAACAAGCTATCATTCCGCTCCAAGAAACCATATCCTTTTCAAGTATCCCATCAAAAACTTCTCTTGCATCATCCACATTCCCACATATAGAGTAAGCATCAATCAGTGCAGTCCCAACAAACGGATTACTATCATGTCCAAGCTTAAAAACACAGGCTTGAACTCGCAAACAAAGTTCCGCACATTCCATACTCACAAACAACTTCAAAATACTAGTGAACACAAACGGGTTAAGTTCATGTCCTTCTCTATGCAATCTTATAAACAGCTGAAATGCCTCAACACATTGGACAGAGTGCATATACCCTTGAATTAAAGTAACATACGTAATCGTGTTTCTTTCGAACATTACATCAAACAGTCTCTGTGCATCACTTATTAACTCTGATTTCACATACATATTCAAAAGAATATTCCAAGCAAACAAATCTAAGCAATTTCCTTTCTTGATGATATTACCATGCAGACTCTTCCCTTTATTTGGATCATTGGTGGAAATACATTCCTTCAGTATTTGCGCATACTTGCGAGAATCGAACTCGTTAACTGACGGGTCAATGCAAGTGTCACGGTCATCATTTGGTTGTGCTGATTGGACTGAAAATCCACACTTCAACAGAGCAAATGAATTACTTAATGTACGTGAAATTCTGAAGGTCGTCCAAGAGGTTGCTCTGTAACTGTAACCCACATATCTGATCATTACTCCCTTAGAAATCCAACTGTCCAAGAGAGGAGAAAAAAAAATTATTCGTTAAATTTTCAAAATTTGGTTAGACGTGCCCGAACAAGCAACAGCCCTCGAGTGATGAGTTCACACTTTAAAGGGTAAAATTTTTGTTTTCAGACTTGAAATGTGTTGGAATGCTAATTGTCGTGCAACGCTTTAGTTAGCTGCGAAACCGTATCATGAAGTCAGTCACAAAACCTTATTCTACATTTCTACTACACGGTAACATAAATTATCACATACAATCAACAAGGATTGGAAAATTGAGATTTGTAGCCACTGAGTACCGTTTGCAGTGAGTCAGCGGATTATATGAATGTAACAAATTTTCAATTGGAGCCAAAAGTCTGAACTGTACATTTAAGAATTTCGCAACACTAACCAAATAAACTTTAAACAGAAAAACTAGGTCACTCCAGACAAAAATCAAGCTACATTTACAAACAAAGACCATGCTACGACAAGTTTTCAGAGGGATAGGCGTGAGTATGGAAAGAATCTATAGCAACAAAATCATAATTGTTTGTCATTTGCTCCATTTTTCTTATCTTGTGCAGATAAAGAGAGATATTGCTGTACCAATTTTTTTGGATCGAAACAAAAACATATTACAATTCTTAATCGGAAGTTATCTCTTGATCAATTTTTCACCCCGAATTCCCTTTCTGAGGCTCTGTGTCGTGAGCGACATCTCCTTCTCACTCGAGCTTTACCCTGCCGTCATCCTGCTTCTTGGGCTCAGCAGGAAAGTACTTTATGCCCACAAGGTCACCGACTTCGCTGATAACCTGACAATGAATTTATAATTGTCAACACAACTTACAACGAAGTCCTCCCCCAAGTTTCTAAGCAATCATACTTCCAATCACATCATATACTTGAATAATCTTCAGATAAATTAATATGAAACCTACTCCTAATCATATTTCCTGTTAGGCTAACACATGTCATGGAAATATAATGAACAAGCAGATATTACCTCTAGAGCTTTTAGCAGGTCTTCCCTGGTGTGAGAAGCAGATATGCAGATACGTGCCCTGGCCAACAATAGTGGTGTGGCTGGGAAAGCAACTGTGACAACAGCGACCTGCAATATCGCCATTGATGTAAATAAAGAGATTACAATGTGCTAACTTGTTGGAATACAGAATAACAAATTTAATGGATCTGATATACTCACATTCCGTTTAAGGCACTCTCGAGAAAAGGCAGGGATTTTTGCTGGATTGTAAAGCATGATGGGCATTACTGGAGAGTCATTGTCTCCTAGAACCTCAAATCCCATCTTCTGCAATTCTGACCGGAAAAAGTTGCTGTTCTCACGAATACGTGTAAGTTTCTGAGCTCCTGCAGCCAAATAATCCAAAACCCGCTGAAGCTATAATCATAGCATATGATGATTAATCTGCATTGACATTGTAACAAAAAGAAAAAGTTGAGTTATCCTCGAACCTCTACTAGAACCATCTTCGCCAAGAATAACCCTTATGGAAGATATAATCTGTTGTGCAGCAGGTGGTGAAATTGCAGTCGCATACAGATGAGCAGGGCATGAGAACTTTAGATATTCAATAACCTCCTGAAAAAGACTAAAGAGAGCTCAATACAGTAAATGCATAGTCTAAGCTTGGGGTTAGATATCCTCAATCAAAAGCAACAGAATAAATAGAACTGATAAGAAGCTTGTCGCCATACTATGACAAGGTAAACAAAGTCAATACCAATACCCCGAAGGAAAGCATCGTAAACAATGCCACCACGGAACAAGAACTGACACTAGCACTGCTTTAGTTACAAACAAGTAGAGCACTTAATATTCGCACCAATATCTCTCATGTGCATGATAAAACATAACCTCATTCCCTCAAGAGATCATAATTCCTACTCATTGACAGACCTCCAAACATAAATGAAAATTACTTCATCCATGGATGCAACTACAGATTTTAAAGCTTTGTCCCATCATTAAAAAAAAAAAAAAAAAAAAAACATAAAAAAAAATACACTCAGGTTGTAATTGCATTTTCCAAAGAATTTCAACTCAAACTTAGAACTAAAATAAGGTGCAAAAGAACATAATTGAAACCTTGGATGCTGCAATGTAACCGCCACATGATCCGAAAGATTTTGTAAATGTCCCCATCATTATGTCCACATCAGCTGTATCCACTCCTAGAAGCTCACAAACTCCTCTTCCTGACTTCCCAACTGCCCCAATACTATGAGCCTCATCCAAATAAGTATATGCCTGATTGAGGAAACAAACAAATAAGAATAAACAAGAGTTCTCGTCTTTGAATATCACAGAAAATGAGCTTGGCTTACCAAAGTTAACTTAATGTTTTTATACCATGTTGACACAGTTAACTTATTATTACTATTTTGTTGTAAATTGATTATAGAATAGTTCTGCAGAACCTATATATTGCTCTCTTCACTCACTTTTTTTTTTTTTTTTGATCAGACTTCACTCACTAAATCAATGCATTTGAACTTGCGGAACAGCATTACCAAGATAAATAAAAGAAAAATTTAAACATCAAAGCATGCAGAACAGTGTCAGAGACACAAACCCTGTATTTCTTGCAGACTTGTATGATCTCAGGAAGTTTGCAGAGCTCTCCTTCCATGCTGTAAATCCCCTCTACAACAACGATTATTTTTTTCCAAGGTCTACGAGTTCTAGGCTGCCCAAAAGCAATTTGTTCCCTCAAAACTTCTTCCAAATGGGACGGTGCTGTGAAGATACAACGCATAAATAATATATGCATGAGATGATTAGAATAGTTTGGCAACATCGTAACCCAGTTATAAGGCAGAAACCTACTGTTATGCTGGAAAACTCGAACTGTGGCTCCTGACCCTCGGGCACCATTAACAATGGAGTTGTGGTTCAAGGAATCACTAATTATCAACCCACCCTGCAGAAAACGTTAATGAGAAAGAATAGCACAATTGAGGGAAATATAGGGCTCGTAACTGTTCAAACTCAATCACACATGGACCATCCTCGGTACACGAGGTGAAATCATCAATAGCATGTAAACAAACCTTCCCAATCAGGACTGGAAGGATGGCTGAATTTGTGACATATCCCATACCAGTAACCATAGCAGCTGGCTTTCCAACAAATTGAGCAACACATTCCTCTAATTCCACATGTAATATTGTTGTTCCTGATAGCAACACAGCATCACCATTTCAGTAGAAATTTAAATCTACAAATTAATTTGTAGTTTATTATATACATACCACCGTCTACACGAGTGCTGCATGTACTTGGGGAAAATTTCTTCAATGACTCAACAGCACGTGGAGTGCAGTACTCATCTGATGCTGCAAATCCAAGGTAATTGTATGATCCCAAGTTGAGACATTTACTTGTATTTGTGGTTCGTCTATACAAAATGCAAGTAATTGTATCACATCACTGCCATCTCCAACATATTTCAAAATAGTTTACAATGAACATATCTTGTATAAGAAGATAGCAATTCTCAGAATACTTTATGCCATCATCTTCAACATATTTCAAAAATGTTTTTACATTTAACATATCTTGTATATGAAGATAGCAACTCTCCAAATACTTTATGCCATCATCTACTTATATGTATCTTTAGTATTAATTAAGAATATTACAAGAAAACTCAAAAAGAAGTCGTAAACAAAAATAGGAAACTCACTTGAGTGTCTTGTTATTATCATTAGAGTAACGCTCAACCACATCAATCCAAGAATCAGGTGCACTTGAAATCGGTCGTCCAAAACAATCCTTCGATACATCAAAATTTCACAAAAACAATTTCAGCTTTGATCTTATCTAATCAACAATCCCACAATAGACACTACTAGTTACTTTGTATTCTCCAAACTCAATAATCTTTCCCAGATCGAAACTTATGTTTCCAACAACTAATCAGTAAGCATCGCCCTATCTAACCAAACCAGCTAAATCCACCATTTCACCATTCAAATTTCACAAAATTATTCCAGCTTTAATCATAATGCTACAATAAATCTTAATGTACTAGTTACATTGTATCTTCCAAATTCAAATTATAAAACTTAAGTTCCAATCACAAATCAACTAAGTACCATTCACACGTAGCTAAATCATCTAAATCCACCATTTTGATATTCAATCACTAATGGCCCAAAAAACAAAAACAAAAACAAACAAACAAAAACTTACCTGGATACGGAGATACAATCGTCTAACATAGAAATCTTCAAGACCTAAACAAATCGGCGCATATCCCTACACATGTCCAATCAAAGATTATTTAATTAGATCAAATAAAATACAAATTTACCAAAATTTAGTGTTCAAAATAAAATAAAAAAAAAATATTACATGAAGATTACTATCTTTCCACCATTCGACGAATTTTCTGAATAGATCTCTAAGTTGTCCAAAAGCAAATAATAATCCATAACTAAATAACGTTGTTAAAGCAGTTGTATATGGAATTGTAATCATCTTCTTCCTCTTTCAAATCTCCCTCTCCCTCTCACTCCCTAAATCTCTCTGTGATTCAAATTCAATAAATTCTCAAATGATTTGAAGTTTGAATCATTCGAACAGAAAAACACAGATCTGAGATTGATTTCAGTGTAGATTTTTCATGTTTTTAGAGAGAAAAAGAAATAGAGAGGAGAAAACGAGAGACCTGTCTTTTTGTTCTCTCTGTAAAAGGATTTTGTTGTTGAAAATTCATGAAAATACGGTAATGGAGATAAATGGGTCCAAAAGCCCATCTAAATGTAAAGACCAGTGCGGCCCGGCTCGATATGAAACCTGTTTTGAGGCATACTTTTTTTTTTTTTGAGGCATACTGAATAATGCTAAAATAGGGTCACTAAATAAAAAACATCATCACCCCTTATCTACCTTTTTTATAATGACATAACTACCCTCATTTAATTAGTGTTAATGATTATGATTAGTTTTAATAATAATGATTAATTAATAATGTTAATGATGATTCAAGTCCTCGAGGAAGGAGCATTTGGAAAAGTATTCAGCAATCTTCTGTTTTTTTGTAGGATCAGGTGAAGTTTACTTTGAATGATGGGAAGTCAATAAGATTTTGGATGGATAAATGGACTTCAAATGGTCCTTTGATGAAAAGATTTCCAAAGAATTTTCAAAATTTGCAAGAATAAGCGAGCAAACCGTGTCTCGAAATGGTTGTGGAAGGTAGCTTGCAGTGTTTGACAAGGAGGAGGATGCAGTTTCAGGAGCAACTGGAGTGGGATCTGCTGTGCAATGAATTAGGGCCTGTGCATGAGTTTAATGGGGAACAAGATGGGATGGACTTTATGGGTGATTTCTCAGTCAAGAAGTTATGATTTACAAATGGAGGGGGACATTGAAGTTGATTTTGAGAAGTTTTTCTGGCAAAAGAATATACCACCAAAAGTAAGTTTCATGTTATGGGCCTGCTTTCATGATTCTTTACCTAGATTGAGTATGTTGCAACACAGAGGAGTTGAAATTGAAAATGTTCTTTGTCCAATGTGTAAAAGGGAGATTGAAGATTCAGATCATCTTTTAGTGTCATGTTCTTATGCTTTTGAGGTATGGACTCATTTTTTAACTCTTTTAAGATAGCTTGGGTTGCTCCAAACTCAGTTAAAGGATTCTTTGAAGCTTGGAAAATGAATAATTTGTCAGGGAGGTGCAAGGAAGTTTGGTGGAAGACTATTTATGCAGTCATGTGGCACTTGTGGAAAGAGAGAAGTAAAAGAGTTCATAATGGTGGCAGACATAAAGAACCGGCTGAGTTGATTTTGATGGTGAAGCAAACTATTGCTCTTTGTTTTTTTGATAAGGAGGTTTTTAAGGGATTTACTGTAAATCAAATTTTGTTTCAGTGGGATACAATACTTCACACGTAATGTGTGTGCGGTAATGTGATCTGCTCCTGTACATTATTTTTCTCTTAATATAACCATTTTTATTCAAAAAAAAAATGTTAATGATTGACTAAGTTAAGTTGTTAGTTAGTTGAAAAAAATCTGATTTTTAAGTAAGAGTGGGGTTTTTGAGAGAGGAAGAAATAGTGATAAAAAAAAACTAGGGTTTGAGATTTGGACGAATACATTAATGAAGAACCTTATGCTAATAATACACAGGTATACTCGTATACGACGTCTAATCTCTCTTTTTTAGCTCCAAAAAATTGAAATTTTCCAAACTTCTTCGGAGTTCAATACGATATAAGGTTCGGCTAATAATTCAAAGTTCGCCTAAAGTATATATACTAAGTTCGGCCTTAAAGAACATAGTTCGGCTAATAACTAAAAAAGTTTGAGACACACAGAGTGATGTTCGGCTTAAAACCTATATAAGTTAAATCAGCTGGACCGTATTGCATTACAAAACTCTGCCAAGTTTACTTGTTCGGCTGAAAACATTGAAAAGTCGAATGAGCCGAACTTCGTTGAACCCTAAGTTGTAGCCTGAGTTCGGCTAAAAACTGAATTACTAATTACAACCGAACTGATCTTCCACATAGCAAAACAAATAAGAAAAGGCCTAAGTTCGTCTGTTTTGGGTCGAACCAACTTTTGATAATCAAAGAAACTGTATTCTATCGATCAAACTAAGCAATAATAGTCAAAATCTAGATGGATTTTTGTGAAATACCTTCTAATATACATTATTGGGGGGTTTATGGAGGGGGGCTCGGCTGCTGAAAATGGAAGAAGAAAGAAGAAGAAGAAGAAGAAGAAGAAGAAGAAGAAGAAATGTGTTGAATGATTCTAGGTTTTGATTAGTTTTAGTTTAGATTTTTAATTAATTAAGCGTATTTCAGTAAATTTTTATTTTAGTTTAAGTTCTTAATTAAATTGAAGGATATTTAGTAATTTAATCTAATTAAAGGGTAACCTAGTAATTTTGGTATGCTTAGACACCCCTTATAAAGATACCCTAGATGGCATCATCATTTAGTATGCCTCAAAACAGGTTTCCTCGGTATGATTTATGTTGGAACCATTTTTTGGGGACCATGGTTTCAATTTTAGAAGGACATTTAGAAGTATAGTGAAGCCATCCCTTATCCACAAATTTTAGTTAATGACCAAAATGCCCTTATATTATTTTAATTTTAATTATTTTAAAAAAAATCAAAATTTTTTAATTTTTTTTTCTTTTTTTTTTTAATTAGCTTTGGTTCGAAAAGTACAAATTCGCAAGTATTTTTCTCGCAAACCCTTTAGCGATATGAAAATTCAGAGGTATTTTCCCACAAACCCATTGCTTTTAATTTGTTTTTGATTGAAAAAATCGATTAGAAATCATCAAATTAGGTTTGAAATGTTAGTTACAGAGTATTGTTCGGTTAGGAGTAGTTTTAAAAAACCCTAGTTTTCTAACCGAACTCCCTAAAACATAGAACACCAAGAACACGTCGGTTAGAACAAAAAATTTCCTTGCAAACCGAACTCATAGTTCGGTGCGTTCGCGAAAGTTTTAGAAATTTTGTACCTAACCGAACTTTGAGTTCGGTCCGATTTTAGAAATTTTTTACTTAACCGAACTCCTATCTGAAAATACACTGAACAGGGTTCGGTTATATTCATAAAAATCTTTGCAAACCGAACTGAAAGTTCGGTGCGTTCGCAAAAGTTTTAGAAAATTTTTACTTAACCGAACTCCTATCCAAAAAAACTTTTATATATTTTCTCTTAGCCGAACTTCAAGTTCGACTAGATTTATTATTTTTCCCCTGCCCGAACCGCATACAAAAAAATACAAAAAAAAAAGATATTTAAAAAATTTGAAAAAAAATAAAAGAAAATTAAATTAAATTAAATAAATTAAATAAATATTTATTCAATTAATAAAATGGTAACTTAGTCATCTCCACCTTTTAGGTCACCCCTTATAATCATAGGGAAGGTGGCCTAATCAAATCATGGTCCCCTCAAAAAAATTCATGGTCCCCAAAAAATCGTTCTTATGTTGTTAGTGAGTAGACTTTGCCTTTCAAAGAAAAACAATTGGGAAGGTTGGATCTCCATTTTCACCCATTTCTTCTATGCATAGAATTGAGATTGGGTCTTGTTGATGGGTGCCTGTTGTATTAGCAGTGGGGCTAGTTCAACTTGCTAGGTCTGCTCGGGATGGGCCTAACTGTGTAGAATTTTATTTTATTTAAAAAAAAAAACAATTGGGTCAGCCCATAATTATAGTTAGCAGTGTTGGTAGTAAAATGTAACACTCATGTAGTGACACTCGTGTGAGTGTTGTCAGGTATAGGATTTCATGATCGAATATAAATGTTGTAATAGAAACTTGGTTTAGGTTATTTCGGAAATTATTGAAACTTTGGTCGTGTTTTTCGTAATAGGAGGTTACTATTTTGCTGAGTTCCTTTGTGAACTAAATATATATCTTATTCCTTCTTGGTACTTTTTTTTCTTAATTCCACTTTTATACTAAGAACAACACATATGGCATCGGAACAGTTCAAAACAAAAACAAAAAAACCGATGAGAGGTTCTAGGAATCCTTCTACTTTAGCATACATATAAAAAAAAACATTTTGTGAAGATGCTTGATGTTAATGAGAAACTAGTACAAATTAGTCTTCAGATTAATAACACACACAAGATGTAACTCGATCAGATATGTGATCAACTGGCTATTGTCGTTACTTTTGTTCAACAGATTCAGTGTACGAACTTCGACACTACAGATGACTAGGGTGAAATCTCTAATGAACACTCTAAATCTAATTTCAACGAAGTTTTACACTATGGATTTCAAAAGGAATTTTACACCACCCACATCGATTTCCCAAGCTTGGTTTTCCATGATTTGATAGTGATAATCTCACGGGATAGTTGCAAAAGTATGAAAGATTTGTTCAACTCCATAATATTCCTGGCGATCAACAGGTAAGTGTGGCTTCACTGTACTTGGACAGTAAAGCGGAAAATGATTTCTTAATTTTAAGATTAGGAAGCAATTGATTACATGGAATGAATTTAATTAAAGTTTTTGTGCTAGATTTGAAAATCTTATTGATGAATTTTTTTTGGGAACTTTTAATAAGTTGGCTCAGCTCACAACTTTTGAATAATATTTTGAAGAAATTGAAGCTTGGTCTATAAATGGTTAAGTATGCATTTCCTGCAAACTATCCTAAGATCTAGGCAAATTTCATTCGTGTTGTTTATGGTGGAGCCGACTATCCGGAGAGGAAAGTACCCTAATTAGGTGATATCTCTTACTTCGCTCGTTTAAAAACTTTTGTGGGATCAAGAAGCTCTAAGAGTACCGTTGGTGGGAAACTAGATAATTGCATTGTTATTTTAGTTTTTGATTATTGATTTGATTGGCTAACGGTTGTTGAAACTTTGATTGCACCTAATTTGATTATTCTTGGGAGCCTTCTCTTATGATTTAAGGTCACTCAAAATAGATCAAAGTATTGACGGGATCTTCAGAACTGTTTTTAGATCTGAAGACAACTTGTGATCATCCATTGTTAACAAACTTCGTTTTGTGTGTGATCGATCATAAGTGGATTCAAGTTTCTGTTGTGCAGGTACAATAGAAGGCTATTGAAGATTTGAAGCCAATAAGATTTTTTCTTATTGGTTTTTGTATCTCGTGATTTGTGCACACATCTTGATCGGTTGGGATTCAACTTAGTTCTAATGTATCTTTGATAGATTTGATCATATAGTTGTTTAGATCAGCAACTATCATTTGGTGGTATGCTTCAGTATCCGAATCTAATAGTTGTCAATTTAGATCTGATTTCAGATTTGGATTGATCTTACCCGATAAAGGAGTTTACTAGTTTAAACGGAAGAGCCTGTCAAAAACACAATGAATATATTTTTAAAAGATTATTGGAGTAGTTACCATACAACTTTGTTCCTTTATTGTTTGGAAGACGGTCATAAGAAGTTGAGTGCTTAAGATTTTTCATCGGTAAAGCAATCAAGATAGTGATTTTTCAGGTGCGTTGACCAGACGGTTGTAGGTGCGGGGATATTGAGGGAACTAAGTAACTAGGGGTAGATTACTTGGTCTCAACTATACGAAGTTGACTTTGTTCTTTGTATATTGACTTTATTCTAAGAGTATTCAAAACTGGACTAGGTCCCAGGGTTTTTCTGCATTTGCAGTTTCCTCGTTAACAAAATCTTGTTGTGTCATTTACTTAATTTCCACATTAAAATTGTGTTATTATAATAAATTAAATAACACTTGTATGTTAATCCTAATCACTTGATATTGATCCTATAGTAAATCGGTTTTTGAACCGTAACTATTATCAAGTGAATATCTTGAAGTTGTATTGTCTCGACTTTGTCTATAGATGATCACTTAAGATATCAGACTTATAGGTTGAAACGAAAATATTGTGGCGTACTTGGGTACCCTAGTCATTTCAACTATCTTTAGATTAATGTTTGAATCGAAACTAGTTTTACGTTTCATTAAATTCCAACATTTAATTAAAATATTAACCACAATTGCATTACATAATACTATTAGAGCACTGCTTGGTCGAACTCGTAAGCGTTGCTATCTCAAGCTTGTTTGTCAAGTTTAGTTGATCAAACTATATACTTGATTTCTAGTCTACTTATAGCTACGTCTCGGACTAGGATAGAAGTGTGTAGTTGAGCTTTAGACTTCACGACGTTCACCAATTGAAGAAGAAGATCTACTGAAGAGCTTGGAGGAACTTCATCAACAAAAGATATGTAGAGACTAAAACTTATCTATTGATGTGATTTGTAGATAGTGGTAAAAAGAGTTTCGTTTCTCGAACTTGTGAAGGATATCTTTAGACTTAAATTCTAAAACTAAAATAGAAAACTCACTAAAAATTATAACAAACTCAGACAAAGATGATATCAATATTAAAAGAACACTCAGGCTAACATTCCACTATTTTCCAAGTTCAAAGTGATTAAATCCAATATTTATATTTATGCAATTTTGCATTTAATTTGATTCTAAAATATTGCAACAAGTAGATTTTCGGAATAACAACTGTAAATCCAAAGTTTAGAACATGAAAACCCTATGGCCAAGCATGCTCTATCAAAAGAAATAACAATTTCTTAACAAAAATCATTCAAACAATTTTCAATCAAGGCAAATAATCATAAAATAATTGCAATAAATAGATAAAATAGAATATACCACTTTTTGTTGGAAAAATAGCTTCCTATATCGCCTCAGCAATGGGGTTTAGCTCCCCATATTAATCATGATCTCAAAATATGTGTTCATGGCTCAAAAGATGATTAAAAGGATGAAAATCAATAAAACAGACTGTTTGCAACGCTGTATTGGCGCTACAACCCAGATGTTACAAAGGTCGAACTATTACAGAGAACTGTTGTAAGCACTGTAGCACTGTTACAAATATTAAGACTGAAGAAACGACTGTCTTGAATAGTATTTTGTTCTTCAACTTCTTCTTCTTCTCCTGCTGGTGTATCTTTCTCTGCAACTCGATATTTTTGCTCTGTTATTGCCCCAAAGTGTACGTAACCCTTTTTGTGACTCCCAGCAACCCTTTTAAAGCCAACAGCCCGATTATAACTCGATGAAATCTCGGTTTAACCTAACTTCTTTCTTATCTGCCACGGTACGGGATTTTCTCTTCTAAATCTTGTTTACTTTTCCTCCAGGTCGAATCCAACGTCCCAGCCACTCTCAAAGATATTATGGACTCAAACAGCTACCATTCTTCCCTTACCTGCACGTAAATCCCATAAATACACCCAAGAACATTATGATAATAAATCCTCCCCTTACTTCTCACGCGTCTCCTGAGTTACCCGAACTCTCCAAACTCCTCTCAAGACTCAAACAAGAACAAACACATCCATATCCAGCGTAATATCTTCTCCCAAATTTTCAACAGAAGCCCGCGCCTTTATCTTCCCCTGTTTTCCATAATCCAGTGAGATACCCCTATTTATTCGATTCTCGGATGATTACTGATCTTGTTTAGGACTAACAGGATATTCCCAATCCATATGTAGCTTAAACTCCGACTAATACTCAACATATTTCAATCCTTAATTTTCCGCAGATAAAAACAAGTTTCCTGCCAAAACCAGTCTTGAACCGTGAAAAAGAAGAGGTGCCCAATATCCAGAGTAGGGGTGCCTTTAACAGCTGGCTTGGGGTTCCCTTGGGGGTGCCCGTTATCCAAACTGTGGGTGCCAATATCAAATCCTCAGGGTGCCTTTAACAACTTTTCGAGCCGATTTTTCAAAAAATGTTTATTGGCCAAAAATACCTACATACACATAAAACACCATAATAAGTACAAAAATGAGCCCTAACAATATATAAAATCGAGACAAATCGGACACAAAAATATGACCATCGTCTATCACTCAGAAGTCTATTATATTCTATCTTCAAAAGAGACTAAGTCGTATAGCTATATAAACTTTTACATTATACACATTTGAAATTTCGAGTAGAGTTTATCTCGTTTATATATTTCTCGAAAAACGTGTTGGAAGCTTTTAGCTTTAGCTAAAGTTCATCATCTACTTGACGAGTTTAATTAGTTAGAAACAATTTATTTATTGGAAACTAAATATTAAGTCAAGATGATCATGTGAAAATTACCTTGAACATCTTACATGATCTGTGTGAGACAATCATTTGATGTTAACTTGGGAAGTTTCGTATTGATCGATTAATCACTTGAAAATTACTTGAAGCTAGTGGTATGTGTAAGATTATCATTGTTGTTTTCTAAGGATGTTTAAATGATTAAATGATAGTTTGGAACTACTACCAATGTCTGGATATAACACAGGTTGTATACTTTGTATGCTAACTGTGTAGCTCTAGTTCAGGTCCGGAACTCTTGTTTGCGAACGGGTTTATCTGTGAAAAGGTATGGAATTGTAGTTCGCGTACATCTAGACAAGGCTAAGTCTGGAACAGTTGTTCGCGTATTCTGTTTGCGAACGGCAGGACAAGGCTTCGGAACTGTGGTTCGTGTACTATGTTTGCGAACACAGTGGTTAGGTTTTAAAACCGATAAGTATGAAATACAGACTAATGAATTCAGGTTCGTTTGGGAACTCAGTTTGCGAACTAAAGTCCCTAGAACTTTAATGAAATAAGGTATGCGAACTTGTTTTGCAAACCGTGGCATTATGTTCATGAATATTGGTTATTGTATAAGTACTTTGTACAATTACAAACCAAACAGATTTTGTTTCAAATGGTTCATATATATTTCTATGAGATAGTGAACATTTGAACAACTCTCTTGAAACACATTGTTAAAGCATTGCTCGGTCGAACTCGCAAGCGTTGCTATCTCAAGCTTGTTTGTCAAGTTTAGTTGCCAAAACTATAAGTCTTGATTTCTAGTTTACTTATAACTAAGTCTCGGATTAGGATAGAAAGTGTAGTTGAGCTTTAGACTTCACGAAGTTCATCGATTGAAGACGAATAACTACTAAGGGGATCTTCTGGAACTTCATCAACAAAAGGTATGTGGAGACTTGAACTCATCTATCACTCAAAAGTCTATTTCTATTCTATCTCATATTTGAGACAAAAGTCGTATAACTATATAGACTTTGATTATACACATTTAATATTTCGAGTTGAGTTTAACTCACTTACATATTTCTCGAAATATGTGTTGGTAAGCTTTCGCTTTAACCAAGTTCATCTTATATTCTTGAAGAAAGTCAAAAGATGATCATATGAAAATCGCCCGGTGTTGATAGGGTAAAAGTGGGAAAAAGAAGCTAGTCCAAGCCACAACAAGCCTACCCCCTTAGAGGTGAAGAAAGATAATGGATCAGTTCAAAATGATTTTCAAAATATCCTTTCTTCCCTTTTATAATAATATTTCCTCATCCTCTTATGGATAAGCATCCATATGATCAATATATTACAAAACTACTACTTTCTATTTATCCAAGTTATCATGGGCTTTTGGCTTGGAGTGAAGCCCAATTCTTCCATTTTCCTCTTTTTGGGCTAGGATCACCCATCACCCTATGGGTTGGGCCTAGTCCCCAAGTCTTCGTATCTTAAGAGGGATTCCTAAAGGGATAAGGGGACTCCTTTTCTAAGGATAATTATTTTCATGTATCAACAATCTCCCATCACTCTAAGGGTTGGGCCTAGTCCCCAAGTCTTCGTATCTTAAGAGGGATTCCTAAAGGGATAAGGGAACTCCTTTTATAAGGATAATTATTTTCATGTATCAACATTAGTCCCCTGACTATTGACTGGTCATAGGCCAGGTTAACAGTCACATGTTGATTCGTCAATTAATGATTGCAACTGATGGAATTTTCAGGCGGACACATCCGTGCATGTTGAACCCTCACGTATTCCCTCCATCCTCATCCGATGATCAGCTTATCTGTCCCCAGGTGGATGCGTCCCCGATAGCTACCTTAGAGGAAGCACCTCGCCTAGCAGCTCACAGGGAGACTATGTTTTTCTGGCAATCGCATTTTGCTCGTCCGCTGAATCTCCACCCGGTTGGGATCCTTGTGTGGACTACATATACTTCAACCCCGATCATTGGGAAATGCTCTGCTATTTGGGCATAAAGGACGCCATAGCAGCCTCTCGGTATAACTGTTCAGCGAGATCATGACAGTTCGGTGCGCTTATTTGCTCGTTGGATGATTGATCCTCACATGTTTTATTTGCTTGGGGGAGGCGACTTCAGTGCTGGAAGACGTGGTCGCGCTTAATGGTTTTCATATTCATGGCGACACATGCTATTCTGAGTCTTGTATCTTCAAAGCTATGAATAAGAGCGATAGGGATCTTCGAGACCATTTGATTCTAGCTAAGGCAAATTCGATAAACTTTCAAATTTTGGACGAAGTTAAAGTCGAGCCTCCGGAGAAATGGGAGGATAAAGAGGAGTTGGGAGCTTCTTCCTGATGATGAATTTCCTCAGAAGGTTATTAGAAGGGGCAGCTCATTGCTTCCCTTGTCCGACTCAAAGAAGATGAGGCATCCTTTCACGCTGAAACTGTTGGAAATATCTATGCAATTTGGTAAAACACGATGAACGGTTTATATCCGCGCTTCCGAGTCCGCAGGACTAATATTCAAATCAATATTTGTCGTGTTCCAATAATATTCCGATAAGATTATTGTGTGTCAGTAATGGGTTTCCCATTTGTATCCTAGTAGGCGCAGGGCATTCTTAGCATAATATGTGATAAAGGCGCGAGCGATAGAAAAGACATTGACATTTTTATAATGCAGTCCTCGAGTGATAAAGCGAACAAATTCTGAGTCATGACGAGTAAATTATGCTCTACGCGCTTATATATGCGACTATTCCACATGAGGCGTAAGTATATGAGAGTCACGATGTATGACAAAGCGGCTTTCAGAGAGTGGTTTTAATTACAACATCCAAATGGTTACATATCGATCGGCTAGCTCAAGCGGACATGTAATCATACAGAGAATACGTGCACGCAAATGTATGTGTTTCATGGTCTCACGAAATGGTAAGGTTGTTCGCTGATGCGTTTCGTAACCACAACAAATTAATTAATATTTTTCCACCTAATTAACAAGTAATATGGTGTAGTTAAGTTCGTTCCCACGAGGAGCAAGAGATTCTTAGTTGTAAAAATGTCACAAAAGGGGGTTATAAAGCAAAGAAATAAACAAAGCAATTCAAAGGCAAAGTTGAAATCAATAAGAGAGACAAGACCAAGGAATCCTTCTTCGTTGCAAAACAATGAATCAAGTTATGTTCCTTTCTACTTGTTATTAGTCACAGATTATCACCAACCGTAGGTAAAGCAGCTAGATCAGTGTTAAACCCCTAAATCCCTTGTATCATCGGGATACGGAAGTTCTCGACTACGGATTCTATTTACCAAACCACCTAGTAGTAGATCACTCAAGATGTAATTTAAATGAACGCATTAAGATTTATGAACTTATTAGGTTGATATTAGTAGTTAGACTCTTAGATCAAGGTCTACTTGCTAACGTTGTTTTCACACACAATTGCTCCACGGAATCCCTCCGCAAGGTCTCGTGTTTGCTACTCATGTAAAGAGTCAAGAAACGATTACTTATCTCCTAACTTTCACTAGCTTTAGATCAAATTAACAAATCAATTTAGCGTGCACTCTAAACAATCTATCAATTAACCATGAATGTATAAACATTCCTATTAGTAAAAACAAACGATAATCATGTGAAAAACTTCAAGATAGAATTGAAAACAAAACTCAAATCATATATTAAGAACTAGGAATTCATCATCAATCAATAAGAAAATTAGTTACTCATGTTTTTGAAATTCACACAAATAATTAAAAGGAGAATTTTTGAAGTTCACACAAATAATTAAAAGAAGAATTTTGAAAAGCAAGCAAAAACACAAGTGTTGTGTGTGTAAAAAGGTGTGTCAAAGTGTGTAGAGAACTTCTCTATTTATAGGCTTCAATGCTCTCCAAATCTTCCAAGGATTAAAATCCTCATTCCATAATAACACCACTTTCCCAATTTGAGCCTAATTCCAATTTCAAGTCCAATTCTCCAAAGCTTCCAAGTTTTCATCTTTTTCCCAAATCTAAGTCTTCACACCCATGAGAGAAATTCACACAAAATTCTGCAATTTTGGTCGCCTGGAAAGTCCATGGAGTTCACCGGAATCCGGCCAGAAAAGTCGTCGCCGGTCATCTGAATTTCTGTTCCGGTGATAGAATATTCCGTCAGAACACCGTCCAAGTTAACGGTCAAACAGGTCAAGCTGTTAGTCAAGCAAGTCAAGTAAGGGGTAGTCAGCCGAGATAGCTGGTTCGAGTCAAAGCGCGTTGGCTTACTCATTTGAGTTAATTGATCGGTCATCGCTGAGTTGACTCGCCGGTAGTAAATCCGTGAGTTTCGCTATTTATAGGACTTCCTCAGGCCAAGTTCAGGCCGATCTGTCTTCAATTCCTGCACAATTCCTAGGCATACATCTAAGCTTTACTACCTCATTTATGTTGCCTTCAAATCGCCACCATACCCATCTTTGTTCTTCAAACAACAGCTACCAACAACACCAGAACCCATCTCTTATTCTTCTCTCAATCGACAGCAGAAACAGTCTTCAAATTAAACCCATCTCTGATTTCTTGTTCTTCCAACAGATTCAATGGCAGCACCAAATCGCCTCTCGATCTGATTTATCCACATCATCCTCAATTTCATCTCTCTGTGTTGAATAACAGCTCAAGAACGAGCTCGATTCCTCCTTCGATTCTCCTCATCCCGTGGCAAACAGAACAACTTCAATTCACTCTTGATTATCATCACGGTAACAACATCGAACCCATGTCTCTGATTCATCAATCATTAAACACAGATGAGATTCAGATCCATTTTTGCGGTACCCATTCTTCAGTTCAATCTCTTCTTTACATCAGCAACTCCATCAATTCTTCTTCATCTTCCGTTTCTCGATTTATCTCGTCTCACCAAGCTTCAACAACAAATCTCAGTTCTAATTCATCGTCAATTTCTTCTCTCTGTCTGAAACAACCTCTTTCTTCATCTCGATTTCCCTGAGTTCGATCTCTCGGTACATCAGCAGCAACAGCTGCTCTTCTCCTTCTCAATTTCAGAGATGTAATGAATGAGTGAATGAAAGACTTAGAGAAATCTCTCGATTCTAGGGTTGTGTAATGATTTGGGATCGAGACGCCCAACATAAGAGTCACCCCGGATGGGTGCCTATATTAGGTGGTCACTTCGATAAGGGCTAGCCAAAGTTTCCAGCCCCCTTAACC